>JAODAL010038118.1:0-39585 GCA_025379985.1 Phyllomedusa bahiana
TAAAATAAAAAACCAAATATGAATGCATTGATGGAAACCAAAAAAATTATGGATCTCGGAATATAGATATATTATTTTTAAGGTAAATAAAAATCCCTACTATCCTATTGTTTTATATCCCTGTCATTGTACCAACCCACAGAATAATGGAAAGGTGTTATGTATGCTGCATGGTGCACTGAACAAAATGGTGGTGTTACAAGATATACTGTAACTGGCAAAAATCAAATCCTCATACGGCTATTTTGACAGGTCCCTGACAATCCCAGTTGTTAAGTGGTTAAAGGAGCCATAAACGTATTGTAAAAACCTTATGAAAGTGCAATATTATAGAATGTGCTGCTTAGATCAGTCCAGCTGGGTATATAAATGTTTCTAGAGGATCGCAGAATTGGATATGTGTGAGGTAAAGTAATGATCGTGGGAGGCAGAGAACTTTCATCACTTTCTGTCAGTCATCTGTTTGAAAACACTACAGTGAGTCCATCGCCAGCCTGAAATGATTGATAACAGGGAACACTGTATAGTACTTATTGACACATATAAAAAAGACAGGCATCAGGTTTTCTGATCCTTTGAATATCATTACGTTCTCCACGTCACAGGCGATTATGTTTTTGATGATAGATATTATACTTGTTATTTTAACACTTCCTTACAATTATGACTCACTCTCTTTAGTACAATATGCTGAGTTCAGACTTCCCACTTACCTGGACTGAATGAATTTATTGCTGTAAATGGTGTTTATTTCACATTAATGACTACAGCCCACATAGTTGCTTTAGATAATGAAGTAGGAGGCTGGGGAACAGAGCATTGTGTTTCACGGAGAAGACTTAAGTTACATATTTTCTAAGAAATTGCTAAAGAAATCTGTTATAATTAATCATAACTTTACAGAATGGAGTAAGATTCTTGTTGAAACACAAGATATGAAGACATTCTATAACCTTGGGTTTGCTCCAATGCATTAGCTTTCTCTGTAAAGGTACTTTCACACCGCTGAGATTTAGCACTAAAAATTTTAGCGATGTTTCAGCATGGATTTCAGACGTGGATTTTCAGTTGTTGACATGGATTTGATACTGATTTTAGAGGCATATTTCAGCCTTCTCATATGTGAGAATTCAGCATTGAATTTAATTAACGTCACTGCTTTTTTTCCATGTTGCTGATTTATTTATTTTTTGCAGCAGCATGGAAAATCTGCGTTGGGTGCCCTGAGACACTGGTTTTCCATTGGAAATAATGTGAGGTGCATTGTAGTCAGATTCTGACTTTTTGCCCAACAGCCTTCCAATAGTGGTGAAAATGTAAGGTCAGCTTGCAGGATTTCTTTTTTACAGGGTATGCCTGGCTTATAAAATCCATTATCAAACAGCCTAGGAGATATTTTTATTTTAAGAAAAGGGTATCCCTCATTCAGGACCTTCATCTAGTAGTGGGTGGTTATGAAGAGTGTTTCTCACTTTGGAAGATTTGGCAGGTGCACACATTGCATAGACAGCCCAATGATTTGAGTGGGCACTAAAGGCGAAGGATGCACTGAAACCATAGCAGTGCTCCTGATGGAGTTTGACTATTGAATAGACGCTATAGTTCTACTACGATCCTCGGGGCCGCCATCAGAAATTTTGGGGCCCCAGACAGCTGGAGCGTCTGCCACCTCCCCACCCCCACCCCTTCCGGCTGGCCCAACTCCTTTCCTCCCCATCCCCGGCCGTCCCGACAGAGCCCCACCCATCCTCCGTCCCACAACCATTGCCACCCCGGAAAAAAAAAAATTGTTTTTGCGGTCACAAGAAAAGAAAATGCAATTGTGCCATTGTTTTTGGATTTAGTTCTTGCTGGGTCCAGCAAATACCTTCACATGTAACCATTATAATGTTACTGGCAAAGCCAGTATACCCAGGCCAATATTGCCAAGCAACAATATATAAATTCTAAATAATACCGCCACCTATCACTACCATATACTGACTAGTCCCAATATAATGTTATTGTCAAAACCAGTATACCAAGACCAATATCACAAAACAACAACAATATACAAGCACCTAATAATAGCGCCACATCATCACCACATATCTCCAACATAACAATACTGAATAATACCACCATACTGTTAGTGATTGTAAACCATCACACCAAAAGCAATATTTCCTCCATACAGTGACCCTATAGTGGTAGATACCAGGTAGACAGGTGCTTTGCAAATAGTTTACTTACATTTAGGGCCTCACAGGTGACATCTTGTCTGAGGAGTCGTTCACTTTCCCTTTTCTTCTCTATTTGGTCCAGACCTCCATGATGTCTTACTCCGTCCACCACGCATCCCTGTAGAATTTACAACACAAACACCAGAGACTCCTCACTTTTTTTATCATTTTCCCAACTGAGTTCCGCCTCCCCCAGTGTACAAACTCCCCATCTCTAAAGGCCCAAATGGTAATAATTACCCCCTGGTAATTATGGGGCTCCTCCAGTTGGTATGTAGGTACAACGGGGCCCCCGGGCGGTAGCTAGGTAGCTTGGCACCCACCGGGCAGTAGCTAGGTAGCTTGGGGAGATGTAGGCAGCTTCGGGCTCCCGGGCGGTAGCTTAGGGTTCCCATGAAGGTACAATGGGGGCCCCCTGTAGCTTAGGCCACCCCTGTAGGTAGAATAGGGCCCTCTGTAGATTAGGGCCCCATGTAGGCAGAATAGTCCCCCCTGTAGATTAGGGCCCTCTTGTAGGCAGAATAGTCCCCCCCCCCTGTAGATAAGGGCCCCCTTGTAGGGAGAATAGTCCCCCCCAGTCATTATAGCCCCCTGTAGGCAAATAGTCCCCCCCGTCATTAGAGCCCCCTGTAGGCAAATAGTTCCCCCCAGTCTTTGGGGTTCCCTGTAGGCAAATAGTTCCCCCCAGTCATTAGGGCCCCCTGTAGGCATAGCTCTCCCCCCAGTCATTAGAGCCCCTTGTAGGCATAGTTCTCCCTCCCCAGTCATTAGAGCCCCTTGTAGGCATAGTTCCTCCCCCAGACTTGGGCTGTAGTAGTTCCCCCTTTTAGCCCGTAGCATAGTCCCCCCCCCCAGTTATTAGGGCCACCTGTAGGCATAGTTCCCCCAGTTTTAGGCCCAAGACTAGTCCCCCCATTGTTAGGGCCCCCTGTAGCCATAGTTCCCACCCAGTTATTAGGGCCCCCTGTATGCTTAGTCCCCCCCAGTTATTAGGGCCCCATGTAGGCATTGTCCACCCCTCTCTTTAGGGTGCCCCGTCTACCCCTTACTTACTTACCTGGCCGCGCTCCTCCGGCGTCTCCAGGAAGCTCGATAGGCGGCGTGATAAACGTCACTTCCGCGCGCCGCCTGCAGAGATATGTACAGAAGGGGCAGAGAGCGCACCGCTCTCCCTGCCCCGCCGTTCATCTTAATTGTATGCGCATTGCATGGACGTGCATACAATTAAGATACCCTCTGTGAAGCAAGGGGGTGGAGCCTGCCGCCAGCGGTGGGCCCCCCTGGCTTCACAGACCGTCCGGGCCCGGTAGAGCAGTACTGGTTGTACTGCCCTATCGGCGGCCCTGACTATACTGATCTTTTGTACCATAGTGCTTAGACTGCGTAAACTTAAACGAGGCAGTCTGAGAATGTTCCAGAATGTTCATAGTGGCTCATGCTGTATGATCTGGGACATCCTTAGGACCTCAAGAATGAAAACTTCCTTGGTCTAAGACTTTCTTTGTTACCCATAGCAACCAATCAGAGCTCCCCTTTCATTTCATATAGTGCTCTAAAAGATGAATGGGGAATGCTGATTGGTTGCTATGGGCAACACAGAAAGTCTTAGACCTACACATTTTTCTTACATATCCCCCTTAGAGTTTTTAGACATACTTTTTGAATCAATTATTTGTTGACTTATTTTAAAACAATATTCTATGCCAAAGTTTTGTTGAAATTTTGGCATACTTGGTTGCATTTCAGGCCTTGCCCTCTCCTCATTAAGCCATGCCCTTTTCCTATAAGCCATAGTCCTTGTCACTTGGGGTGAAAAGTGTCTACAATAATAATTTGCCTCAAAATACACTGAACTTTGGAGCATTTTATGACAATATAGCACTACAAATCATTTCAGTATAGTCTAAGGGTATGTTCACACGGTGTATTGTGGCACGTATAGTACGGGCTGCAATACGCCTGGTGTTTTGGGTGTTTTCCAAAGCACGGGGGAGCGGCCGGGCACTGGCCCCATAGACATTCGTTGTCAGAAGTGCGTATTTGCCGCTAACAATTGACATGTGGATCACCGTAAATTCGGCGTGCATTTCGCCGCGTATAAAGCACAATACGCGGCAAAATACGCAGCGAGATGCATGCCAAAATAAGCCGTGTGAACATGCTCTAAGGCTAATATAATGGTTCATATTCTCTGTCTCGGTAACGGGAGGATATAAACACTTGTTGTTTGGTGCCCAATCAGTCTACAGCTGACCATTGAGCATTTACCAGAAGGATAGATTGTCATCAGCTTGAGAACCGTTTTATCCCAAAAAGGGAGTGTTCTATTTACTCTGAATGTGAGCCGAGGAGATATGGGCGGAGTTTGGAACATTTTAAACAGATTGTGGACATTTTTGGCAGATTCTAGCAATGTATTATATGTTGTTTTGTGTGTTTTAATTTATAAAATTCTTAATTAAATTGCTTTCCTTAATTTGTCTATTACAAATCTCATTTGAGAGCTGATTTACAATCTAATGGTAGAAATATCACTAATTACCTGAGAAAGCAGATGTCTGTGTTGTGCTTGGGTAGACAATTAACACAGGTTGTCTGCTTTCTGATGATGCCAGAAATCTGTACAGTCTCATATATTTCATTTTTGAATTTGTATATGTTTAATTTTATCTTATAGAACATCTCCTTTTTCTACTCTAGTCTATTGACATGCTAGAACTTAGGGATTTATGTAGTCCCTATTTAATTGCCTTTTTTCTATCATACTAAACATTTAGTGTACAAAAAATGAGCTACAGTAATTTACCAACAGTTATAGCATAATAAAGCAATATGGCAGATAGTCCTGATTAAAAATGTCATCGTTTGAGGCATAGAGATTCTATGCAGAATTAAGAGTCTCCATGATTGCAGAATACAAACAAAACCTGTGTAGTCTGATCCAGCAGGCATGCATTGCTCCTCTCCTCCTGCCCTGTCTCCTACTATCTTTAGGTTAGCAAGAAGACAAGAGAGATGGAAGCAACTAACATATAACTGCAGGGTTAGACTGCACTGGGTTTGTTAATCATCTGCGATCATTGAAATCAATAAGGCCCGGTTCACATCAGTTTTGGATTTTTCTTGGTCGTCAATTCCTTGGGAATGATGGAAAAAATATTGAAGCATGTTGCTGCCCGGAAAAATGGTAGTCAGTGCAGTATGTTGGGCGCAATTGGTGTTCATTCTGAAATAGGAATGCCATGGAGGTTCCGAACGGAAGCTACAATGCAGATGTGAACCGGGCCTAAGTCTGTATTCGAGCTGTAGAGATAGAAAAAAATTATATTTCTAATCAAGACTATTTGCAATGTTGTCTTATTAAATCATAAATACTTTGTAGAAATAAAAAAAAATGGTTGAGTCTATAAAGTGTATTAGCCACAATAAACATCTGATTTCTCCCTTGAATTTTTTTGTGAAGTGTTAGTGAAATTATACAGAGGCCTTCTAATACCAAAAAAAGAGTTAAATGATTTAATTAGTTCTTCAGTCTTAAAGGGGTTTTGCCACGATCTCATTTCATACCTCCTGCATCCAGCTCTTCAGCTCTGTGTGCTCAGAAGGGGGCGTGTGTGATTTGTTTGAATTGCAGATCATGTAACCCAGCAGGATGACATTACCAGGCCTTTCCTCTATGTAGTCAAATAAAGGTCTGTTTATATAAAGCTGTGAGTAGCTGAGAGGTAATGTTTTTGCTTCACCGCACAAGGGTCCTAGGTTCAAATCCCTGCAGGAACAAAACTTGTGGATTTTTTTTCTCTTTATCACTGCACAGACCTGATTGAGTTTTCTTTTTTATTTATTTGCACTGTTTGACATAATTCTAAGATGAGCTCTTTTTTATGACCGGCCAGGTAGCCTAGTAGTGACAGTAATCGCTGTGTGGTTTGAACAACTCTAACCATGGCGACCTGCCTGAGATGGAGATAGTGATTGTCTGTCTGAGTCAGATGATTTGCGACCAGGAAAACTGAGGAGCTCTCAGCCCTGGTCGTAATTACCTGGAGACGAGCTGGTGAAACAATTAGATCACTAATAGGTGAGCAGCTAAATAGACAAAAAACGGCAAATGCAGAATTTTTAATAATAATGAATGGTGAAAATGTTTTTATATTTCATTTGCAAACTTCCCACGTCAATTTTACTTCGTGGCAAAACCCCTTTAAATTAAAGTGTTTTTAATTTCCACCAGACACAAGAGGAATTTATTCATTATTGTTACTAATTATGGTCTATCTGAAATATTTAGCCCACCTACTCTCTTATTTGTTGGTTTTTGTTCCTTCGTTTTCTGATTGCTAATGATACACATGATTGTTGTAACATTCCATTACTTAATTCTCAGAATCTTCTAGGACCATTAAAAAGTCCCCCAGATTCTTAGCCACCCCCGACAATAAACAACCTGTTTTTCTAAGTATTTAAATAATCAACACAATGGTTTGATAAGTTGTTTTAATTAAATACTTTAATGATGAATGTCTGAATACCAGGTGATATGTTGCAAATTAATTATTAGTAAAGCAAATCAAAGATATTGTAAAGGTGACTGCTTACGTAATGTGAAGAATGTTTCTTGTAGGTAGTTAATTGGTTTGTATAATCATTAAAGTAACCAATGGTATTTTAAATTGTAATAAAAATGTGAAGTAATGATAATGATGTTAATGTTGCCACACCTCCAGCCCACCTGTTTAAAAATTTACATGTGTTAAACAAAATAAAGAATTTTGCATCTGAATCAACCTGATGTCAGGGGTCAATTTTCCGACATAATGTGCATGTCCAGTCTGATATTATTTTGGAAACCAGCACAACGAGGACTAAGTCGTGGGTTTATAGCAACAACAGCAGTAATCATATGCAGTCTTTTTCTGAACTCAAATATTTATACTGTAGCCTAAGCTTCTATAAGAGGAATTAGATACCTGACAGATGCAATCACCAGTTCCCTTAGAGGAGCATAACCATCTGGCATTTTCACTGAACATAGTGAACTGGCGCACATGGCTGACCACTGGGAAACACCTGATGAGAATATTTCTTTAACTCACCTGATACTTTCTAACTTTTTGGCCTTGGGAAAACACACAATTCAGCACTGGCTCAAATGATGATTCTTTCATATAATTATGTTGGTATGCCTAATTTGGTGAATATATCCTCTGGAACTTGCCGGTCATACTTTCTGGCTAGGAAAATCCCATGAGAGGTTATGATACAAACTAGAACTATGTCCTGCAAAAGTGTTCCCTACATAAAATTAGCCATCCTTCAGGGGCATAAAATGGAGGAAGGTATAAAGCAGTTTGCCAGTCCCCTAAAAATCTGGGAGCAGCAGACAAATGAGGCCACAGAACATTATCTTCAGGCTTCATTCCCCAGTGGGATCTGTCACTAATCCTGTTAGTAGATGTTTGTTTTGCTTTATTTTATTTCTTTGACTGTCTTTGCATATTCCATGAATGTTGTTTTCTTTTTTATGAAGTATTGTATATTAAAGACTAAAATGTCAATAGTTTTGCCTTGTTGTCCTAAAGAACTTTATCATCTTTACAGAGAATAGTAGTTGCTTGTTCATGATACCTATTTGACTTCTAAAGGTCATTTGGCAGCCCAGAGTAAGTGGTGCATGGTGTTGGGACTTGTCACCCATATTTGACAAGTGGTGGCAGCATTAGTCTTCCTGGGTGTGTGGACCATTTGGGGGTCTGTGTGGTGCCCCATTTGTAGTCTGAGTGAGCTGTGAGTGTGAGTAGTATCCTACCCTTGTGGTCACACCCAAGTTGCATAGGTTAGAGGGCCTTGTGTGTGTTCAATTGTGTAGTAGCATCCCCAGCATGTGTGTTCTCCTTTCTCTGACACCTCTCTCTGTTCTCTCTGCCAGTTAATCATAATGAGAGAAGCATTCTATTCTTCTCACTATGCACAGGTGTAAATGATTATGTTGATGCATATACATAGAGTCTCAACATTTATACAATAGCGTTGGGGGCTACAATAATGGAAGAGTTGAGAAGAACTGAAAAACTCTCTCAGACAACTGCATCACATACAATTTTGTATAGAATATTAAATGATTGTCTTACAGTACATCTTTGTTGTTTTGGAACTGGTAGCCTTCAATAGCAGATGATTCAGTCAGAACCACACAAGTGGGAGTTTTGGATACATTTCGTTCACACAGTTGCTATTTTGTTGCATTGTCAGTACAGATTATAAATAGAGCTTGAATGTAGGAGCAATTTACATGTTAGATCACTTAAAAGACAATTGTAATCAAACATGCAAAAGCACATAGTATCTCTGGTACTAAAATATCTTTAAAGAGGTTGACTCAAGAAGATAACTCTTGTCCTTATGCCCTATTAGTACATTTGAACATCTTAGAAGGTTTATCTACTGCCTGTGCCTATCTTTATTAGACAGAATGTAGAGTAGCTACAAAAGTGTGATACCATGCTTATAAACATATCTGGGCTATATACTCTGTGGTTTGCCAATTGATCTGAGTGGCCACCATGTATTGATACAATTCACCTTCAGGTGCCATTGTGGGGAAATTATGTGACTGAACACAACTGCCTCTGGTAATATTAGCTGGTCACTGTAGGATTTAGGAACCAGACGTTTGACTGTCATGTGGCTTCCTATTGTCAATAAGACAGTTCCCTCAAAAGGAAAGCAATTTACACCATTCCTTATAGAAATGAATATAAGACGTGCGTAGTTACATATGACAAAGTAACAAATAGTTTATTGATCTTGAGTTACATATTTTCTTGTTTTATTCATGTCCAATTCCAATTAAGAATGTAACTGGTAATTAATTCACTGCTCAATTAACAGTCAAATAGTTAGGGCTAAGCGGTTAGGTCATATAACTTGATTTGGTACTAAAAAGACAGGACATTTGGCATTTATCATTCATGTTCCAATCCAAAGGGACCCATTTAAGTCATGTGACATAAAAACATGGCTCTTTACATACCTCTACATAAGAATAACATAGTATATATGCACTGCTCTGAGTGCTCCCTTAAAATTTCAGCTTATATTTAGTTGTAGGGTTGGTTGTATCAAAGCTCAAGTCACGTAACGCTATGTATCCTACATGGTAATAAAGAGTCATTGTATCATATAACAGTAACTATTCTTTGGCAAAGACATTTTAATGTTGAGATCCTCCTGGTTAAATGTAGTTAGTCCAAAAGCTTTTTAACCCACCTTCTTCGGTCATCTATTCTCATCTGAAATCCTTTTTCTTTTCTTTTGCTTCTATTTCTGCTAGAAATTCATTGAGTAAATTCAGATTAAATTCTACTTTGGAATTTCATTTTTGTGGAGTTTACTGTGTCATAAAAATGACATTTTATCTTTAGAATGTAAATCTTTTTTCCTTAAGACCTGTCAGCAGAGCAATGATAGGTAAAGTAAGAAGATCATAAGGGACAGATCTCATACAAAGACCTCAAAATTGACCTCAAAATTGAGACCACCTCTGAGAATCTCTCAGAAATTCTTTAGTGGACAACAAACATATTGGGCAAAGACCATAATGTGGCACTACATGTCTAGGCAATAGAGACCAATGCATGTTGGCTCTATAAGTTCATTGGGCTTTAGAACAGTGAGCCTTCTGAAACTGGGGTGAATCAGAGCCTTCAGCTGCTTAGGCACTAAATAAAGTTTATTTAATCCGACATAGAAGGTTCTGTTAGGTAAATTATGAGGCATCTACCAATGGTAAAAGAACTCAGACCTCCATCCCACTGGGAATTTGTATTGGAGCTGAGCCAAGGTAAAACAGTTGCTTGATTTGTATTCATCTGAGATGAAAACTTTGGTCTAAACCCTGGTAGGAATCTGAGGAGAAACCAAGAATGCACAAAGTTAACCAACCTGTCAGGGCTAGGCTGCAGCAGCTGATTTGCAACCCCACCCTGATACATTTGCTGCTGGCAGCTCTGTGAGGGACAGAGGTCCAGCCACTCCAGACAGGGGGCGTGTCGCACTAGCCAATAGGAGGACCCGGAGGCCGCTCCCATCAGCTACAGGGGCGGTATCCAGGAATCCCATTTAAACTCCCTGCTAGCTGAGTGCTGCGCCTGTGATATTTCCTGGCTTCCTTGCTTTCCTGTGATTTATATTGTGCTGTTTTCTTGTGTTCCTGACCTCGGCTTGTTCTCCTGACCCCGGCTTGTCTTCTGATTTTGTACCTCGCTCCTGTTTGGCTTTTGACCCCGGCTTGTTTACGTTTATACCTCTGGTTCTAATTTGTGGCTTTGGCATTCCTGATTTGATATTGACCCGGACTGTTTGACTTTTCTTCCTCCCGACGCCCGTGCACTCTAGCAGCGCAGGGACTGTCGCCCAGTTGCCGTCTGCCGCCTAGGGCAGCACGTCACGTAGGCAGGGACAGTGGGCTGGGTTCCAGTCGGGGCTCACTGTACCTCCCTTGACGTGACACAACCGTTCTGTACATGGACAGAAACAAACACTGGATGCCAAGGAAGACACACTGGAGACAAATCTACAGACTAGTTAAAGCATGCAGCCCTGCAGGACACAGTGAACAGATGTTTTTTTTAAAAGCAACAAATCCAAATTCATCACTATATACACACATATATATATATATATATATATATATATATATATATATATATATATTATAATATAATATATATTATATATATATAGTGAAGAATTTGGGTTGTTACATATGTGTGTGTATGTATGTGTGTATATACATATATATATATATATATATAATATATATATATATATATATATATACACTCACCGCCACTTTATTAGGTACACCATGCTAGTAACGGGTTGGACCCCCTTTTTGCCTTCAGAACTGCCTCAATTCTTCGTGGCATAGATTAACAAGGTGCGGGAAAAGCTTTCCCAGAGTTTTTGGTCCATATTGAAGATGGCATCACACAGTTGCGAGTTGTCGGCTGCACATCCATATGCAAATCTCCCTTTCCCCCACATCCCAAAGATGCTCTTTTGGGATTGAGATCGGGTGACTGTGGGGGCCCTTTTGAGTACAGTGAACTCATTGCTGTTTAAAAAACCAGTCGAGATGTTTCCCAGCTTTATGACATGGCGCTTTATCCTGCAAAAGTAGCCATCAGTTTTGGGTAATTGGGGTCATAAAGGGATGGACATGGTCAAACAATACTCAGGTAGGCTGTGCGTTGCAACGATCTAAATTTGGGTCCCAAGGGGCCCAAAGAGTCCCAAAAAATTTTCCCCCCACCATGACCCCACCACCACCAGCCTAAACCCTTGATAAAAGGCGATGGATCCTGCTTTCATGTTTTTTGCCCCAAAATTTCCCTGCCCCAAAACCACCCGAAGTCGCAGCAGAAATCGAGCTCATCAACCAGGCAACTTTTTTTCCAAATTTTACGCCAAATTTTCGTGAGCTTGGGCAAATTGGGGGCCTCATTCCTTTTTTAGCTGAAAGGAGGGGACCCGGGTGGTCTTTCTGCTGTACCCATCTGTCTCAAAGTTCCCCGCTGTGTGTTCAGAGATCCTTTCCCTACCTTGGTTGTAACGGGGGGGCAATTGATCACTGTTCCTTTCTATCAGCCGAACCAGTCTGCCCCTTCTCCTTTTACCCTGGCATCACAAGGATTTCCCCCACAAAGGGCTCCGCTCATGGATGTTTTTTTTTTTTTCGGGGCCATTTTCTGTAAACCCCAGAGATGGCTGGCGTGAAAATCCCAGAATCAGCAGTTTTTGAAAACTCAACCATCCCTTCTGGCACCAAAAAACCCTGCCCCGTTCCAAAGGGACTCAAATCACCTTTTTTCCCCATAGATGCCGTTTGAACTGCAGGAGATTGTCTTGACCATCTTAGGGTTTACAGAGAAGGTCCCAAAAAAAAAAAAATCCCGGAGCGCAGTCCTGTGGTGGAAATGCCCTTTTTGATGCCAGAGGGCAAAGGAGAATGGGCAGATGGTTCGAGCTGATAAAAAGGCAACAGTGACTCAAATTGCCCCCCTTAAACAAGGAGGGGAAAGACTCTCAAAAAAGCACATACGGCGAACTTTGAGGCAGATGGGCTACAGCAGCAAAGACCACACCGGGGTCCCCACTCCTTTCAGCTAAAACGGGAAACTGAGGCCCAAATTTTGGCCCAAACCCAAAATCAAAATTGGCCCAGTAAAGATTGGAAAAACTTTTTCCCCGGGCTGATGAGTCTTCGTTTTTATCTGCTGCAAATTTTCCCGGAGGGGTAGGGTCAAATTTTGGCGTCAAAAACCATAAAAGGGAAAGGGATCCATCCTCCCTTTGTATCAAGGGTTCAGGCGGTGGTGGGGGTGTCAAGGTTGGGGAAATTTTTCTTGAAACCCCCTTTGGGCCCCTTTGGGTACCATTTGACACCCTTTTGCAACCCCTTGTAAATCTATGCCACGAAGAATTGAGGCATTTTCTAAAAGGCAAAAGGGGGCCCAAAACCCGTTATTTAAGCATGGTGTCCCCTAAAAAGGGGCCCCGGTAGTGTGTGAAATAATATACACCCCCGGGCCACTTTTTAGGTAAAACATGTAGTAAGGGGTTTTGGGACCCCCCTTTTGCCCTTCAGAACGGGCCTAAAATTCTTCGGGGCATAGATTAAACCCAAGGGTTTTGGGCAACGATGCTCAATTGGTCCCAAAGGGCCCAAAGGGGTCCCAAGAAAATTTTCCCCCACCCCATCCCACCACCCCCAAACCACCCTTTGAACCGTTGAAAAGGGGCCAGGATGGACCCCATGCTTTAAAAAATTTGTTTTTACGCCAAATCTACCCTACATCCAAATTTTTGCAGCAGAAATCGAGACTCCCTCAAACAGGGAACGTTTTTTAATCTTCTACTGTCCCCCAAATTTTTATGAGCTTGGGCAAATTGGGGCCCTTTGTTTTCCCTTTTTTTAGCTGAAAGGAGTGGGACCCGGGGTGGGCCCCCTGCTGCTGTAGCCCTCTGCCTCAAAATTCCCCGTCGTGCCCTTCAGAGATGCTTTTTCTGCTACCTTTGGGTTTTAACGGGTGGCTAAATTTTAGTCCCCTGTAGCCTTTCTATCAGCTCGAACCAGTCCCGCCCATTCTCCTTTTACCTCTGGGGGGGATCAACAAGCATTTTCCGGGCCCCCAGGGCCCGCCGGGGGGGGGGGGGGGGGGGGGGGGGTCACTGGATTTTTTTTTTCTTTTTCACCATTCCCCTTAAACCCTAGAGATGGTTTGCTGAAAAACCCGGGAGATCAGCAGTTTCGAAATACCAGACCACCCTTCGCACCAAAACCATAAACGTTAAAAGGGCACTCAAATCACCTTTTTTCCCCATACTGATCTGGGTTTTTGAACGGGGAGATTGTCTTGCCATGTCTACTCCAAATGCACTGAGTTCCCGCATGGATTGGCTGATTAAAATTAAGTGTTAACGACATTGGACAGGTGTACCAATAAAGTGGCCGGGTGATGTAATATATATATAATATTTATAAAAATATAAAATTATATATTATATATTCACGTTTTTTTTTCCCTCCCTCCCTTCCCAGACCATAACTTTTTTCTAAGGGGCGAAACGTAAAAAAAACTATTTGCATTAGGGTGAAAAAAGATGGCCTTTTTTTTCTCTGCCGGGGGCAGGAACATAAAACAGAAAACATACAGTGATTAAAAGCTCCCCAGTTAAAAATATCGGGACCTGTGTTTTCGTGTGGGGGCACTTGACGAAGGAGAAAGATGGTGACACTGTTTCTCCTTGATTTAGACACCATGACCATCTTTTCCATGGTGTCTAAAGTTTTAAACAGCACTGGCACCATCCCACGTTGTATCCGGCGGGTCTTAGCTAAAAACCCCCAACTGGCATTACACTACTCCACATCAAAAAAATTTTCGGTAAGGGTTTTAAAAAGGAGTCTGCACACCCAAAATACTTTCCCTGGAACAAAAAAAAACACAATTGGGTGGAGCCTAGGGAAGTATTTCATAGATTATTTGGCTCTTTTAAAGTTCCACCTGTCCTATCAGTCTCAGGGCAAGAAATCCAAAATTTTAACTCATAAGGATCAACTAAAATTTTTTTTTTTCTAATTTACTTTGCCTAACCATTTCTTGAGACTATCTATAGACTGTGAGGGCTCATTTTTTGAAGGCTGAAATGTTATTGTCTTTGATGAAACATACAACCTTCTAATTTTTTAGGGAGGTAAAGCAATTAAGAACTCAGTTTTGATGTTCAGTTTTTTATGCCATTCACCATGCAGGATAAATAATGCTATATTTTTTAGACAGACTTTTTCAGATTTTTCAGAAGGTTTTTAATGGAAACCCTAAAATGGCCCCAATGAACGCTTCCTGTACAGTTGGCAACCTTGTTTGGGTTTTTGTGAAATACCAACAGAAGGCTGAGTTGGGGCCCTTCTCCCTAAGTTTTGTTCACAAGGGTCTTTTTGGGCAATTTCAGGGGGGTTAAAATTTTCGAAATGAGAGCTATGCTTACCTGCTGTCTTCTCTGCTGCGTATTGAATGCCGGCAGAAAGAAGTGACATATCACTTCTTTCCGGCGTATACGGGGCAAGAATAATGAAAGTGAATGGAGCTGGCCAAGGGCTGGCCCCCCTGTGCTTTAGAAAAACGCGCGAATCAGTGCGTTCTTCTAAACACACGGCGTCTTGTGGAGCACACAATGTCAAGCAACACAACGCCATGTGAACATACTCTAACTGTCTAGTTGCCATGGTTGCATTGACCGCATCATCTCAGTAGTTAAATGGCTGAAATTAGAATTATCCCTGGTCCCGGCTGCTGAAGGCAGCGATGGAGTAGACTCAGCTTGTGAGCCCACTCCATACACACTTCCCAACACTACTATGTAAAGTGTAAATCAAAGATTGGGAAAGGCTGCTGGCACTTTTTGTAGTGCACAGTATGTAGGTTGTAGTTTGTGCTGATTACTCGTCGGACCTAGAGTTCAGTTCTTGTACACCTCGTTCCTGTGTCCCAGGTTCCACACTGCCCCTAAAGTAGCTGCTGTTACCTAGCGATGCCCAGGACCTCTGGGCCCAAACTTCACCACACAGCAACAGATCAGTTATTCTTTAGTGTCCTGTTTAGTAGTCTGAAACATTACTAACTGTGCTTGTTGATCCACACTGTGGAACTGTTCCACCTTCCTGTGTAATATTAGGAGACCCTCTAACCTGTCTGCCTATCTCTGCATACTCTTTGTCCTAGTCCTGCACAGGGGCCTAGGTGCAAAATGCAATACACACTAATCAAAATACGCCAACTTTCTGCTTCTAGAGTGTACATAACCTGACGTGATATAAATGCTTACGGTAAGGATATCACCATAAAAGTTTTTGTGTTTTGACTACTTTCATATGTATAAAACCCTTACTGTGAAGCCCAGCAACACAAAGGCAGGTAGATTGGTCAATAAGATGCAAGATGATCTGGCAGTTGAGAAGACTCATAAGTTCTCTTCCTTCCCAATTCCCCAAATATTATAGTCAGCAGAGCAAATCTTCCCACTTATATCTCTTCAAGTGGTTTGCCTTTAGTATCAGAAGCAATGACCGCTTTACCTATTGCTGTATTTGTAATAACTTACAACGGTTTCCTGAGGTTTTTGAAAAACTTCCTACTACTTGCAACTTTTTTTTAAATAAAAAACTTTAACTTGTACTTACCTCAAACACGCTGGTTACTCAACAGTAAATGTATGGTCATTGATGACGTGACCACAAGCCAATTACTTGCTCCAAAAGTCACTTCCTTATAGCATGAGACCACCAAGGTCATCTAGAGGAATGAATGGACAATTAATACTGAACAACCAGCAGGGGAACCTGAAACTCCGAAGTGGAAAAGCAGCAGCCAGAGAAATGAGTAAAATTAAAGTTTTTACATTTTTTTCTCAAATAGTTCCAAGAAGTAGGGTTTTTCTGTGAAAAGCTTAGAAAACCCCTGTAAGTAAAACCTGTCGGATGATTTACACTGCCCTAATTGAAAACAAGATGATGTAACAAAGGAGGAGAAGCTGATCTTAGTGTTATATAGATTGATATGATATGAAGTAGGATTGTATGAGTAAAATAGGACAGGGAATCCTAACAGAACTCTTAGGAGAGACAGTGAGAGTACTGCCTAACCCACTAGCACACAGTGATCGACAGGTTTTCCTGTTTCAATACATGTATAGTAAAGGTTGACAATTATTGTGTGTCAGTGAGGTAAACAGGACTTTGGATCCAGCACTCGCAGTGAAAAAATAAACTTTATTGAAGATAAAGCATATACAGGAGCATAAATTAATGGTAGTTAAAACCTGCTACAATGCTTAAGCGTTTCAAGCCTTTTTGACTCTTGATCACAGCTAGCTGTTGTAACAAAGTGAGGACATTAAAAGCAATCAGGTAACCAATCATGAGGAACCCTCTTTGTTTTGCCTCATATCCTGTTAGTATTTCTTAAAGGAGACCAGCCTTTTCTATTGATCTATATTGCACTAATATTAAAATGGAGGGGGGGAGACCTTTTTGTTCTACCTCATATTTTGCTAATATTTCTTAGAAGGAACTAGCCTTTTCTATTAGTCTATATTGCACTAAATACAGGGGAAAAATACCTAGGATACAGGACTTCCTATTTGCATTGTTTGGTATACCGTACAAGCCGACGGTGGGTCCAAGACTCTGTTATGCGTATACCCTGACACGGAGAAGGACAGGTCTCAGCAAGACTATGGATGCCTGGAGGTTGAGCCAAACCTTCACTGTCTCGCCTAAGAGTCCTGTCAGGGTTTACTATACTTTTTGCTCGCAGTTTTATTTACTGTTCACCACGCTCATCCTATTCCCCTTTATGATAGGGCAGCATAAATAACCTGGTAGGCTCAATTTAAATTAAGCTGGGATGCAATTCCAGGCACAGCCATGGGCAAAAGTTTTACTGTTTGTTAAGAAGAAAGTTTGCCCTTTAAATCACATATATACATCTTCATATATAAAACATGGTTTCATATTTAGTGACATCACCTGATATCTTGATGATGTCCCTGGTACCAGGTTAGAATTCCCGACTTTTCAAGTCTAGCGTAAATAAACCATGCAGAGAAAATCTGACAAGAATAGAGAGCAAATGTGCTAAAAAAAAACCCCAAAAAAAAATAGGTGGTAGTTTTGCAAAAATGTCCTATGAAAGGTGCTCAGTCATGGATCATTGTAATAGGAGGCTCCTAGAGAAAAACATCCGCTGACTGCTACTTAGTTCTCCTTGTGACCTTTCTCCTATGAAGGATCTCTTAGATCTTGATCTAATTTTTCAGTTGAGTAGTTCAATTGATTCATTGATAGCCTGATACAATAGAGAATCTGATTCACGTGTGCCTTGTCAGCAGTCCACACTTGTATAGCTTGTTGTCTTTCTTTAGAAGCAATGCCATAGATTGGTCTAAAGATCAAGCGGCCTTTTTTGCAAAATTTCCAGTCAGTGTTAAAACTGATTCTTGCAAATTATAATGTAAACTGCTACTGGACATTATCCTCAAACAAATTGTATTAATATTTTAGAAAAAACATTTACCAGCTGCACTCATAAACCACCTCAGATTTTTTATGTCATTATTTTATAATAGTTATTTTATGTGTTTTTATGACCTTGACAAAGGAACAGTATAGTTTTTTATCTAGTCATATCCCAGTGGCAGTTCCAGGAAGATGGTAAAGGACTTAGTGCGTGACGGTGAGAGCTCCAGATGAATCACTACTGTTGCATTGGAAATTGACCAATCTGGTGGTGCGATGTCATAGATGCTGTGCATCATGAGATTATAGCTGCAACCTCTTGGTAGGTTTAATAAATCAGTACACAGAGCAGGATACAATAGTTTATTTTTGGAGCAGCAAGAGACAATAAGCATGTGAAGAAGATAACAAGGAAGATGGTAGAAGAGGGGGCAGCAGCAAAACAAAGTGGCAAGGGAGGTGACAAAACAAGCAGCTGAGCTACTTGGAGGAAGAAAAAAGAGATAAAAGAAGCAAGAGAGAAGATATGATGTTGCCTATGGACAGAAACTTGCCCCGCAGCAGAAGAGAATTCGAAATACCTCACTAAAGATTGCAGCCCAAATATCTATCTTTTCACCACCCTCCAGCTCAAGCCCACCAAAAAACCCCAAATGAAGACTACAAGCAATTACCCATTTTTTTTTTAATTCCCCAACAAAAAAAATATGATTGGAAAGTTAGGTAAATAGGAAAAAGGGAAATGGTATACTTGCCCCAGGTACCTGTTGTTTTGGTAGACATTACCCAAATTTTTGGGAAAAAACCCTCTAGTTTCAGTAAAATTCCAGTAACCCATTAGTGAGCAAAAGCCCCCCAAATCCCAAATTTCCCTAAAAAGAAAATCCCTTAAATATTGGGATTTAAATATATATCAGCAAGTATAGCAAAGGGGTTTAAAAATTTTTATAGTAGTTGAAATTGTGTAAAACTGTCTTTATCGGACGATTGATTTGGCAATTATCACCCGATACCGATAGTCGATAATGATAATCGCCGAACCATTAAACCCTATGGAGAGGAACAACACCTTCATTTTACTCCCAAACAGGGGAGGAGAAGCGGGAAAATTTAACACCACAACGGGAAACGGGATACGTGCTAATCTTGGGCAAGAAATTAGGCCCAAAGCACAAAAAAAAAAGTAGATATTCACTACCCCCTTCCTGACCACAGCATGACCCTTCCCCTGCATGCCCCCACAAATTAAAAAGGCCAAAAGCAGTTTTACTTGAACCACATTTTGGGGTTGAACCCCATCCCATTGATACCCCTGTCCAAAAACCACAACATGCCCCCTAAAACCCTCATGACCCACAGATTAAAAAGTGCCAGAAAAAGTAGTCTTTGAACCACCATTTTTTTGAACGGGGAATTGTCTATCCCTTTCTGGCCCGCACATGCCCCTTAAATTCTGGGCGAATCTGAGGTTGAAGAAAAAAGGGCCCGGGGTTCAAATCCTGTTTTTTCGACGGGAAAACGAGAGCATTTTTCCCGGATCAGGCGGGTGGGATAAAACCCCGCGGGGTTTTTGCGACCCCTCTCCCTTTTTGAGGCGGGACCCGAACTGAAACCCATCTCTTCACCCTGTCCAGTGTAAGCGCCCGCAAGAAATTCGCTGAAAAAAAACGTTGGATCTGCAATGTTGTCATCACCCCAACACGGTGATTTCCCTACCCTGAATTTACATCCGGGCTGGGGTACAAGAAAAACAGGCACGGGGCCCCAAAAAGGAGGGATCCCCCGTTTTTTTGCCGACTGACGGTTCCTTTCCCCCTCTGATGGCATCAGATTGGGTATCAGAGCAACAAAATCACCTCTTTGGGCCTTGATTTTTGAAATGCCTTCGTCCCAAAGCATTTTGTCTCAAAGAGGTTTCAAAAATGGTTTCCACATGGGGGTAATGAGTTGACATTTGGGTCCCTTGTTCTTTTTGGACGGGGGAAAATGGTGAACGACATTTGGGGTGTACTGGGAGACGAAAGGGTAAGCCCCCTGGATGCAGGTTCATTAACCCATGGGGGCAATTGGTGACGCTGTCTTAGAGATTCACAGGGCCCTGACCCAGCGATGAGGGCCCTGAGGCCCCTGAAAACTGACGATCCGCTGGTTGCGTTTTTTGTCCCCAGCACGGGAGCCCCTTCCCCTTTCGTACCTCTACCTCCAGTCCTACCCCCTTTTGTTTTTACCACTTGCATTACCCCATTTTTCAGAAATAAAAATGAAAAAGGTATGGAAGATTTTTGACAGTCTTTATTGAGGAATAAAACAGAATTTTTTTCTTAAATTTTCTTGAAATGCATCTGGGGAAAAACCGTAAACAAAACAACAGGTTTTCCTTTCAGCCCCCTGAGTTTACAACTCCCCAGTACATACATTGGATAGTTTTAAACAAACTATTAAAATTTTTCACGATTATTGCCAAATGAGATGCACTGATGAAATAGAAGTATTAAAAAGTTAATTTGGTTTCAATGGGGGTTTTGCCACCGCTGACAACAGGCTGAGTTACTATGAAATAATGTTAAACAAAATTTTCGTACAAGTGCAGATTGCGCCAAACTGAGACGCACGAGTGAAATAAAGTATTGAACAGTTTTATGGGGTTAATATGGCGGCCTTCGTACAACGCTACAGGTGTAATCTACTATAAAATATTTATAAACAATTGGCGACAACTGAGCCCCTCTTGCCCAAACAGACGACGGAAAAGGGGAATAAGAGTAAAATTTATGGTTAAATGGGGTCTTCCACCACTGACAAAGGGGGCAATTCTAAAAAATATGTATAACCCAAAAATGCGTAAACCGATCTTATGCGGCAAAAAGATGCATGGGATGCAATAAAAAATTTTTTAAATTTTATATGGTTTTTAATAGGGCACCTTCGCCCCCTGACAAACGGGGCGTAATTTACTATAAAATTGTATAACACATTTAGCTTTACAATGAGCTTTTTGGGGCAAACGACCCCGGGGACTCCCAAAAAGGGAGTTTTTAAATGTTATTTTGGTTTAAATTTTAATGGCGGCATTGAAACCTCTGCCCAACAATGAAATTTTTACTTTAAAATTTGTATAAAAAAAGTAATTGATTTCAATGAAAGTTTTCTTTGGGGAAAAAAGAGGGCACGGGCTCCCAATAAGAATTTTTTTAAATTTTATATGGATTAATAGGGCCCGGACCTTTGCCCCAATGATACAGGGAAATTTTTACTAAAAAAATATGAAATAAAAATAGGGCATACAACTGAGTCTTTGTGGAAAACCCCCAAAGCCCGACAACTTCAATAAAACTATTTAAAAAGTTATAGGGTAATTTAAATCCCGGGTTTTTTGGGGAAACATGCACGCAGTTGATTGAAAAAGAAATGAAAAACAGGGACAATTTCACCCCCTAAAGAGGTCTGCTACCCAAAAAAAGGGGGGGAAAAAAAACAATGCTTTGTAAACCAAAGGGTTTCAAGAAAAAATGAGCTCCCAAAAATCCCCTTTTCCCCTTTAAAAAAAGCCTCTCCTCCTCCCCCCCCCCCGTTTTTTCCCCCCCCCATGATTTCCCCCCTTCCCCCCCGCGCACCCCGGGGGGCTGGATAAAAACCAAAAAATTTTTAAAAAAACTATTTTTCTAATAATAAAAGGGGAATTCTCTAATCAAAACTTATTCTAAGCTATAGCTAGGTGGATGGTTTCTTGTATTAGAAGGGGGACTATTTCAGAGCTGTTAGAACAGCTATTGGATTTAAAACGCAAACAGGGTCCTCCTTTTGAAGGGGCAAAGACAGGAAAATTTAAAGGGAAACGGGAAAAATTGCAGTTGCATAGAAAAAAAAGGTTTAAAAACAAGGGGGATTTTTGCAGCCAAAATTTTCCTGCACCGCAAAGTGGTAAAGTTGTACTTTCCCCCCTCCCCCCCTTTCTTTCCTCAGACTGATTGGCTGGCTGCCAAAACAGGAAAACGCTGAAAAGGGGCGCATAGAAAAAAGATTTTCTGTAAGATTTAAACCAAACTATGCATGATGGGAAAATTTTCCCTTAAGCCTAAAACCGTGCCGTTTTCAATTTTTGGCGTTTTAAAAACCGCTCTTTCCAAAATTTACCATTAGGGCCCGGTCTGTAGGTTTATATGAGTATTTACTACTAAATTTTTCCCCAAGGATTTCATACATGCCAAAAAAAATTTAAAGCCCCCCCGGGATTTTAAAATTTAAATGCCAACAAAGGTCAGCCAGTGGATTTACAGTAAATGCCAAAAAATGCACCAGGGGTTTTTCCGTAGAATTAAACCCAAGGATTAGCCGGGGATTTTAGTTTATGCAAAAAAAGAAATTCACTCCATAGAAACATTTTGGCGAATAAATTAATTAAACTTTGTTGTAAGTTTTTTAAATGAATATTTTGTAATGATAGTTTGCTAAAAGGGGTAAATTTATTTTTTTAATTTTTGTACTAACTTCATTGGCATAATATTATTTTAAAAATTCATAATTTTTAATTTTACGGGGAAAATAACTTTAGTTAATTTGAAAAATTAAAAAGTATCAAAAAATTTTAGATTTAAAAATATAATTCTTTCAAATTTTAAATTTTTAATTTTCCCTTTACATAAAAATTATTAACAAAATAGTAGTAATTAATTTTTTGTGTAAAAAAAGCCCTTCGGTTTGTTTTTATATTGATTAGTATCTAAAGGGTTTTTAAAAGGGAATTTTTGGGGAAAAGTTAAAATTTTTTTTTAAATGTAAAAGCAAATAATTTTGATTAAAATATTAAATTTTAAAAATCTTATTGTCAATAATAAAAATTTAAAAATAATTTTTTGCATCTCTGTGGGGTTTCTTCAACCCGTTCAAATTTTAAAAACTAACAAAAAATTTTTGGTGTGCAAAGAAGGGTATGACCTCTGAAAGGAGAATACATTTGGCTGATTTAATATTGTGGCTGCAATCCAGGTTTCCTTTTTTTTTTTTAGAAAATTTAGTAAATAAATTTGAAATATCTTATGGATAGAAAAAAAAAAGGGGGAACATGCATTTTATCATAAATTTTCCCAAAAAATACCGTCAGAATTGGGGCCTAAAATTTAAAAATGGGATAAATTTTTTTTTTTTTTGGGGCAATTTCAAATGAAAAATATTTTGAAAGGGGGCTATGAAGAGATATTACAGCTGGAGCTAAAAATTTGGTTCTTTAATTTAAAATAAAGATTTAACAATTAAAAATGCCAATTCCCCTTTTTGTGATTTTTTTAAAAGGAATCCCAAAAAAAAATATCCTAGGAAAAAGAGGGCTCTGGTAGAGATGGATCCTATTTTTTAGATCAATATGTAATAGGTGTGGGAAATATACCTTTGCAAAAGAATTTACAAGAATGCATGAAAGTTGATTCTTTCTTTACAATTCAGCAAATACAGACAAAAGATATTGTCAGAAATAAATATAATAATTTTGGACCATATGCTGTCTATTACCAAACTGCTTAACTGGAAAAATACTGAAGAGATAAATTTAAAAATTAGGTAAGAAAATGTAAGACCTTAACCCCTTCCCGACATGTGACTTAAGCTTATGTCATGGTCGGGAATGGATTCACATAAACTGCCATATATTTACGGCAACTAGATCCTGTGGGCTCAAAAATAGATCTCACACAGTCTTACAGCTGGCACCCTGCGGCATCAGCCATGACCTAAATTTTTTTTCCATTTGTGGCCCCTGAGATGATGTGGTCAAACATGATCATAGTAGGTAATTTAAAGACAGAGGGAGGGGACTGCCATGATGACCCAGAAGCCTAACAAAGACTTCCAGGTAGTCACTAACGTCACCACACCTGGCACTTTATTAGTACAGCAATCTAAGTAAAGTCCCCTGTGAGGACATGTAAAGAAAATGTAAAAAAAAGTGTAAAAAATACAGTAAAAACACACATAAAAACACAACTAAATAAAATAAAACGTAACCAAAAAAGTTAAAAAATAAAGAAGTACACATATTTGATATCTCCGTGTTTAAGACTTCGGGCGACATGTATGAACGCCTGTTTTCTGGCGTATCCTGCGCCTCACCGGCCCGAATCCCATGTCGAACGCAGGGATGCGGTGTTAGGCGCAGCGTTCACCACTTTCAGCTGTGCCCCGCATGAAGGGGCGGGCAATGGGCGCCGTGTGGGCGCGGTGTAGGCGTTCTGGGGCGGGACGCGGCGCGCTCGAAAACTCCGAGGCATGTACGATTGCGAGTCGGCAAAGTGCGGCGCATTGCAGCGCTCGGCACTCGGCAACTCCGACAGTCAGACCTAGTTGATTCTGGTCTAAATGATCCGGCGGAGGCGAAGTGGAGCGAGAACGGAACATGAGATGAAACATAGAAGATCGCAAGAGAAATCTCGGCGCTCAGCTCCGTGCGGCATGGAGTATGATTCTGAAAAAATCGCCTTTATAAAGGCGTAAAACATTATCAGAAAAAGAGTTCAAACCTCAAAGAAAAAAAAAACACTTTCCAAAAATATAGAACGGCGCAACATCAGGAATAAGGATATTGGACATTGCCGGGAAATACAGTAATTCAAATTCTGAAAGCTATTCTCATTGGTCATCATAAACCAGCCAATCAGAATAGGAGCGACAGTGAACCATTAAAACCTATGGAGAACTATTGACCAATCAAAATCAAAGGCGGGACAGTTCAAAATACAGTAAAAATACAGAAAAGAGCTGATTGGTTGAGCTAGCGGGGCTTGGCTATCTCGGCCAATCAGAATAGGAGCAACAGGGAACCATTATAACCTATGGAGAAATATAGACCAATCAAAATCAAAGCCGGGACAGTTCAAAATACAGTAAAAATACAGAAAAGAGCTGATTGGTTGAACTAGCGGGGGCTATCCCAGCCAATCAGAGCGCGAGCTACTTGTCCCATTGTAGTCTATGGAGAGATCAGCGCAATGCAATCTCGGCTCTCAGCGCCGTGCGGCATGGAGTATGATTAAAAAAATCATTTTTATTAAGTTTAAAATATGATCTGAAAAAGAGCTGAAACCTTCTATAAAAATAAATCACTCTAATCCCTAACAACGCGTCTGTCGCCGAGACCGGCGCTACATCAGGAATTGCAATATAGAGAATTGCCGGGAAATACAGTAATTCAGAAAAGAGCTGATTGGTTGAGCTAGCGGGGGCTTGGCTGTCCCGGCCAATCAGAGCGCGAGCTACTTTCTCATAGAGTTCTATGGGGAAAAGAAATGCAGAGCGAGCTCTGTTTGTGATTGGCTAACTTAAAAGAGGCGCGGTTATTTTGGCCATTGGCAGAGCGAGCAACGCTCTTACGGGTTTTCTAATGCAATCTGGAATAAAACTGTACATGGCTGAAATTAAATGATAAGACTACAGAAGTTATACCGATGTGTATATAAAATGAACAATAATATGGGGGGAAAGAAAAAACAATATTAATTCAATAAAAATCATATTTATTTCTTTATTTTCGTTAGCCAAGGATCAATAGTATGGGTGTAACAAAAATAACGAAATAAACATGATTTTATTGAATTAATATTGTTTTTTCTTTACCCCCATATTATTGATCATTTTATATACACATCGGTACAACTTCTGTAGTCTTATGATTTGATTTAGGCCATGTACAGTTTTATTCCAGATTGCATTAGAAAACCCATAAGAGCGTCGTTCGCTCTCCCATTGGGCCAAATAACCGCGCCTCTTTTATGTTAGCCAATCACAAACAGAGCTCGCTTTGCATTTATTTTCCCCATAGAACTCTATGAGAAAGTAGCTCGCGCTCTGATTGGCCGGGATAGCCAAGCCCCCGCTAGCTCAACCAATAAGCTCTTTTCTGCATTTTTACTGTATTTTGAACTGTCCCACCTTTGATTTTGATTGGTCTATATTTCTCCATAGGTTATAATGGGTCCCTGTCGCTCCTATTCTGATTGGTCAATACTCCTCCATAGGTTAGAATGGGCCACTGTCGCTCCTATTCTGATTGGTTGGTTTCTACCGACCAATGAAAAGAGCTTAAACAATTTGAATTATTGTATTTCCCGGCAATTCTCTATATTCCAATTCCTTATGTAGCGCCGGTCTCGGCGACAAATGCGTTGTTCGGGATTTAATTGATTTATGTTTATAGAAAGTTTCAGCTCTTTTTCAGATGATATTTTACACTTAATAAAAATTATTTTTTTAATCATACTCCATGCCGCACGGCACTGAGCGCCGAGATTTCATTGCCCCGGTCTCTCCATAGATTACAATGGGACATGTAGCTCACGCTCTGATTGGCTGGGATAGCCAAGCCCCCGCTAGCTCAACCAATCAGCTCTTTTCTGCATTTTTACTGTATTTTGAACTGTCCCGCCTTTGATTTTGATTGGTCAATATTTCTCCATAGGTTAGAATGGTTCACTATCGCTCCTATTCTAATTGGCTGGCTTCTGCCGACCAATGAGAATAGCTTACAGAATTTTAATTACTGTATTTCCCGGCAATTTCCAATATCCTAATTCCCGCTGTAGCGCTGTTCTAGATTTTTGGAAAGTGGTTTTATTTATGTATTTTTTTTAGTAGGTTTCAGCTCTTTTCCAGAGAATGTTTGACGCCTTTATAAAGGCGATTTTTTGATTCATACTCCGCACGGACATGTTTAATAATTTCTCGCTGTTTTCCAGCCTGTCTCGAAACGGAATACATGTTCGGCGCAGTCCCGCACAGCGCCTATGTCCCGCACTGCGCCCCAAACACTGGCGAGGCACGGCGGACTTTACATGGCATGTATGATCGCACTACCTCGGGCGGCGAATCTTAGGCGCAGCCCCGCACTGCGCCTAAGTCCCGCACTGCGCCTCACACACTGGCGAGGCGCGGTGGACTTTACATGATATGTATGAGCGCGCCCCGGCGCCGACATAAATCAGGCGCAGATTTAGCCGGAAAACTGGCGAAAAGGTGCGCCCCGACGTGGCGAGCTTCATACATGTGGCCCTTAGTCTATAAATCTGTCATATTACTTCACCTGCAAAATGAACACCATAAAAAACAAATCAAAAATATACTATATATATATATATTTTTTTTGTTCATCTCTCTGCACATAAAATGAAATACAAAGCGATCAAAAAGTCATATAAACACTAAAGTACCAATGAAAATATTACTTCATCCAGGCAAAAAAAGAGCCCTAACACAGCCCCATATACAGAAAAATAAAAAAGTTATGGCTATCATAATACAGTGATGCATAAACAGTGTTAAACAATAAAAATACCTTTTTTTTAAGTGCTACAACATAAAAATGTTTACAAATTGGATATCGCCATAATCATATTGCCCCACAAAGTAAAACTAAGATGTCACATATACTGCTCGGTAAACACTAAAAAAAATTTGCAGTATTTTCTGAATTCTGCTCCCCAAAAAAAAGAATTTAAAGTCATATCCAACCAAAAATGGTACTAATAAAAACGTCAACTGATCTTGCAAAAACAAGCCCCTATACAGCTCTGTACACAGAAAAATATGGTAATGCAGAAACGTGTTTTCATATTGAATAAAAGTGTTTTTATTGTGTAAAAGCAGTAAAACCTTACAAATATATAAATTGGGTATTGGTGTAATCGTATCAGTATGCTGATTAAAGTAAACATGTCATTTATTTCGCACAGTGACCGCTGTAAAAAATAAAAATGGAAAACACTACCAGGATAGTTGTATTTTGTTCATCCTGCCTCCCAAAAATCATTGATAAAAAGTGATACAGGTGTCATGAACCCCAAAATGGTACTAATAAAAACATCAATTCATCCCTCAAAAAAGAAGCCTTTAATCAGTTCCATTTACAGAAAAATAAAAAAGTTACTAATCAGACTATTATGACCTAAAAACGCAATTTTTACAAACGCATTTCTATCAGTTAAACATAAAAAACTATGTATAATATAATTGATATCGTTGTAAATGTACTGACCTGCATAGTAAAATTATTATGTCATTTATACCGCACAGCAAACGCTTAAAAAAAGAAGCCCAAAAAACAATGGTGGAATTGCAGGGGTTTTTATTCCATTTTTGCGGCCTAATGCTATAAAAACTGTGAAACACCTGTGGACCCAGGTTGCACATTATACCACCAGATGAGTTCCCTGAGGGTTGTTGAATCCAAAATAGGATTACTTCTGGAAGTTTTCACCTGTTCTGGTACTTTTGGGGCTTTGCAAATGTGACATGACACCCACTAAACGCCAAATAGCGCTCCTTCCCTTGTACGTCCTGCCATGCACCCAAACAGCAGTTTACACCCACATATAGGGTGTCACTGAACCTGGAAGGAATTACATAACAAATTGTGGGGTCCTTTTTTTCAGTATTGCTGGTGAAAATGAAACATTTTCAGTTATAACTATATATTATTGAGAAAAATAAAATTTTTCATTTTTATAGCTTAATGCTAAAAAAAATTGTGAAATACCTGTGGGTTCAATATACTCACTATATCCCTGGATATATTCCTTAGGGTATGTTCACACAACATATTTGCTGGGCATACTTCGGCGTGTAATTGTGCTGTAATGCGGCTGAAGTATACCACGCAAATACGGTAAAATCATAGCACTCGTAGTTTCCAAAATTAAGTCTTCTTAGGAAAGTTTATTAAGTTTTAGCACCTTAGGGTGTCTGCAAACCTGTAATGATGCCCAGTGTCGGACTGGGGGTCTGGGGCCCACAGGGGAATTGATCTTCGGGGGGGCCCACCCTACTGTACATGAAAATATTACCGGCCTCTCGGACATTAACGCGCCCATTTTACCACATAATACAGTGTTCAAAACAGAATTGTATTGTGTAGTACAATAGCAAGAGAGTCACATATCTGTATCTCACACATATGTCAGTCTAACATATCATAGACACAGGGCTAAGTAGCTCCATCCATATCCCCCTCCACCCACATACAATATCCCCCTCCACCCACATACAATATCCCCTCTATAATCAGGGACACATGTACGCTGCCACTATACATGCGTCGATATATCCTACAACACCGCCAAATAGAGACCACATAGAGGTCAGACACCAGCTCAGGTATAACCTACAACACCGCCATATAGAGACCACATAGAGGTCAGACACCAGCTTAGGTATAACCTACAACACCGCCATATAGAGACCACATAGAGGTCAGACACCTGCTCAGGAACAGCCTACAACACCTCCATATAGAGACCACATAGAGATCAGACACCAGCTAGGGTATAACCTACAACACCTCCATATAGAGACCACATAGAGGTCTTACACCAGCTCAGATACAGCCTACAACACTGCCATATAGAGACCACATAGAGATCAGACACCAGCTCAGGTATAACCTACAACACCACCATATAGAGACCACATAGAGGTCAGACACAAGATCAGGTATACCCGACAACACCACCATATAGAGACCACATAGAGGTCAGACACCAGCTCAGGTATAACCTACAACACCGCCATATAGAGACCACATAGAGGTCAGACACCAGCTAGGGTATAACCTACGATACCACCATATAGAGACCACATAGAGGTCTGACACCAGCTCCGGTATAACCTACAACACCACCATATAGAGACCACATAGAGGTCTGACACCAGCTCAGGTATAACCTACAACACCACCATATAGAGACCACATAGAGGTCAGACACCAGCTCAGGTATAACCTACAACACCGCCATATAGAGACCACATAGAGGTCAGACACCAGCTCAGGTCACCATCACATTACAATATAAAAAATAACCCCTGAAATCAGGGACTCACCGAAGACGTCTTGACTGAGGAGTCGTTCTCTTCTCTTATGAGTTGTTCTTAGTCCCTTTTCTTCTGCATCCGTTCCACACCGCCATGATGACTTGTCCCGACCACAACTCATCCCTGCAGAAATTACACACAAATATCTTAGAATCCTCAATTTTCCAGCACCTCTTTACCTATTCCCACCTCTGTACAAACTACTCAGGGGTTGGAGAGCGGGTACAAGCCTAGTATCCTAAAGGGTTGGAGGGTGGGGAGAGGCCCCAGGTAACTAGATAGGCACTATTTAGGTAGGTAGACTCTCGCTGGATAAGTTGGTAGGCCAGCCCCAGGCAGGCTAGTGGGTACCTAGCCACAGGTGGGTAGGTAAATAGCCCCCAGGTAGATAAGCAGGCCCCAGTTAGGCAAGTTGATAGGCTACAGTTAGGTTGGTGGACACCAGTTAGGTAGGCTGTAGGTAGGTGTTGGTGAGTCCCAATTAGTAGGCTGTAGGTAGGTGGTGTCCCCCAGTTAGGTAAGCTGTAGGTAGTTAGGGTCCCCTTTATATAGGCTGCAAGCAGTTAGGGGTCTCCTTTGGGTAGTATACAGGCAGTTAGGGGTCTCCTTTGGGTAGTATACAGGCAGTTAGGGGTCTCCTTTGGGTACTATACAATTAGGGGTCTCCTTTGGGTACTATACAGTTAGGGGTCTCCTTTGGGTAGTATACAGGTAGTTAGGGGCCTCCTTTAGGTAGTATACAGGTAGTTAGGGGCCTCCTTTAGCTACTGTGTAGGTAGTCAGAGCCCCCTTAGTATTTAGGTAGCCAGGGCCCCCTTTAGTAGTCAGGGCCCCCTTTAGATAGCCAGGGCCCCCTGTAGGTAGCCAGGGCCCCCTTTGTAGAGAGGGCCCCCTGTAGGTAACCAGGGTCCCTATAGGTAGCCAGGGCCCCCTATTGGTAGCGAGTGTCCCCCTTGTAGCCTGTGTCCCCCCTAATAGATAGTGTCCCCCTAGTAGCCAGTGTCCTCCCCTAGTAGCCAGTGGCCCCCCTAATAGATAGTGTCCCCCTAATAGCCAGTGGCCCCCCTAGTAACAGTGGCCCACCAGTAGCCAGTGTCCCCCCTAATAGCCAGTGTCCCCCTAGTAGCCAGTGGCCCCCCTAATAGCCAGTGGCCCCCTTTGTAGCCAGTGGCCCCCCTTTGTAGACAGGGCCCCCCTATTAGCCAGTGGCCCCCCCTTTGTAGTCAGGGCCCCCCTAGTAGCCAGTGGCCCCCCTTTGTAGCCTTTGGCCCCCCTTTGTAGTCAGGGCCTCCCTAATAGCCAGTGGCCCCCCTCTTTGTAGTCAGGGCCCCCCTAGTAGCCAGTGGCACTCCTTTGTAGTCAGGGACCCCCTAGTAGCCAGTGGCCCTCCTTTGTAGTCAGGGACCCCCTAGTAGCCAGTGGCCCTCCTTTGTAGCCAGGGCCCCTGTAGGTAGTTTAAAAAAAAACAAAAACAGCCACTTACCTGGCTCCGGCTCCTGCTCCGGCTCCTGCTCATGGCAGGTCCCGGCCGCTCCTAGCTGCCGCTGGCTCCGTACTGGCGCCCTGCATAGGCGGCGCGGTGAAGTGACGTCACCGCGCCGCCTACGTCACCAGTAAGGGCCGGCGCCCGGCAGGCTTAAGGCCTAGTGCCTTAGGCCTGCCAGGGAGATCAGTGGAGCGCAGCGCTTGTGGCGCTGTGCTCCGCTGACACCGCGCAGCACCGGGAGTCTGGGACATTAGTCCTGCCTCCGGGGCCCCCAGCGGCTCGGGGGGGCCCACCGGGGGATTCCCCGGTCCCCCGGCGGCCCAGTCCGAGCCTGATGATGCCTAAAGAAAATCCTAATGAAAATGAGACTCCAAAGTCCAATAGGTGATCCTTCTATTCTGTGGCTTGTGATTGAGCCAAATAGTGCAACAAGGCCACATATGGAATATCTCTAAAAATAGAAGAATCAGTGGAATCAATATTAAGTTGTGATTCCCTGGTAACATCTAGTGTGTTCAAATAAAAATGGGATTAAAATTGAAAATCTGCAAAACAAAGTAAGATTTTGAGATTTCACCTCCACTTTGCTTTAATTTCTGTGAAACACCTAGACCGCACGGGTGTCAAACTGCGGCCCTCCAGCTGTTGGAAAACTACAACTCCCATCATGCCCACTGTTATAGATTATACAGATACATGATGGGAGTTGTAGTTTCCTAACAGCTGGAGGGCCGGAGTTTGACACCCCTCACCTAGAGGTTTGAAGAACTTCCTAAATGCTATTTTGAATACATTACAGGGTGCAGTTTCTTAGATGCATTCATTTATGGGGGTCTCAAACATACAGGGCCCTCAAACCCACATCAGAATAGGACTGACCCCTAAAAAAATCTGTAATGTGAATTTTCTTGAAAAGTGTGAAAAATTGTTACTTAATTTATAACCCCCCTAATGACATAAAAAAGACATTTAAAAATTATAATACCAATAAGTAGACATATGGTGGATGCTAGTTATAAACTATTTTGTGTGGTATAACTATCTGTCTTACATGCAGAAATTTTTAAACTTTGAAAAATGACAAACATTTCTAAATGTTCACAACATTTTGATATTTTTCACAAATAAAAACGGATTGTATGGACCAAAATTTGTTACTAACGTAATGCACAGTGTGTCGTGAGAAAATAGTTTCTGAATCACACGCATTTATAAAAGTATCAAAAAGGTATTCCCACACAAAGTGACACACGTCAGATTTCAAAAATGGGGCTCTGTCAGGAAGGTCAAACTGGCTGAGTTTTTAAGGGTTTAAGGCTGGGTTCACATGCTACATTTAAAGAAAACACGTTCTTTAAAAAACACCTGCAGCAAAAACAAGAGTTTTTCAAAAGACGCATACTTTTTATGCAAGTGGTTTTGTATGTATTGATAAACCATTTGTACCATATAAAGGCTTGGAGCATTGCTACCTAAAGTACAAGATGCAAAAGAGCTATAGACTATAGCAGTACAACACTATGAGAGTCTGAACATAATCCAGATAATTATGCTATAGCTTCTTAAAGGGGTTTTGCCATGAAGTAAAATTGACGTGGGAAGTTTGTAAATTAAATAATAAACATTTTCACCATTTGTCATTATTAAAAATTCTGGACCGTTTTTGTCCTAGCTGCTCCTTTAGTGATCCCTTGTTTACAGCTCGTTTCCAGGGGATAAAACCAGGGCTCAGAGCTCCTCAATCCTGGTCGCACATGCTCAGATATCCCCTCTCCTCTCAGGCAGCTACTGAGTGTTCAAACCCCTGCTCCTGTCCTCTGTACTCCTAAGTAATTAGTCAAACAGTGCAAATAAATTAAAAAATAAACCACAATCAGGTATGTGCATTGATAAAGAGAAATAAAATCCACAGGTTTGGTTCTTGCAGGGATTTGAACCGAGGACACTTGTGCCTGGAGGCAAAATTTTTACCTCTGAGCTACAATGTAGCTACTTACAGTTCTACACATAAACATACTTTTCTGAGGAAAGGCCTGGTGATATCATCCTGCTTGGTCACATGATGTGCAATTAAAACAAATCACACACGGTCCTTCTGAGCACACAGAGCTGAAGAGCTGGATGCAGGAGGTATGAAATGAGATTGTGGCAAAACCCCTTTAAGGTTAGAACTTTTGGCTCTTGTTTGGACAGTAACAGAAAAGTTCTCTGAGTACAGTATGTCATGGTAAATAATGTTGTGGTTGTAACAGACAGCAACCCATTAAGCAATGCAAAACCTGGATCACTGGAACGAACATGTAAGGTTTGATTAGCCAAATATATTTTTTGCATGACTGCAAACATCCCCAAATTGCTGGACAAGCCTAATATAAAATGGATACACATTGAGAATGCTGATCTGACATTAGTCAGAGTAAAATAATGGATTACTGTCAGTGGACATCTAAAACAGAGGAATGCCTTACCATTTAATGACCATGAATTATTACACCATTGGGACCAATTGATAGTAGTCGCATGTGCAGTCTGGTATATTTGTCTTTTGAAGTTAAAAAATGTTGGCAGATTATAATACCATTTAACATGGAGACTGAGAAGTCAATGAAAGGAAAGCACATTTGGACCCACAAAAAAATTGTGCTAGTTACAACATTTGGTGTCCTGTCCACTACTAAAAAACTCAAAAAAGGTATGCCGTGTGTGTAGAATTTGAAATCTTACTAAAAACTACAGAGCCGAATTAAGACCATTCAACTTTTGTAAATATTTGTGGTTGACTAGATTATCTGTGAATTAGCATATTTACGTGCCTTGACACCTTATCATTTTACTACGTTTTGACACCAACTAAGAATTAAACTGTTGAGTCAGCCATAAAATATATTTTTTAAAAATATTATCTAAATCTTTGTCCAAAAATAATTCCTTTGGACCAGAGTTCCTTACTTCAAGGTAAACTGATGAAGGAGCTTTGTACAACAAACTACATTGAAGAGTCCATATCATCTTTAAGGAAATGGGGCTTGTGGAAAATATAACAGAACATTGCAAATGTTAAAGAGAACCTGTCATATAGGTTATGCCCCCCTTGCTGAGGACAGGACAAGCTAGTGTCAGACCTGCAGTTCTCAGCACTGTGCCCCTTATTCTGTAAGATGCAGCAGTTTTAGAGCATTTACCCCTCAAATTTTATTCATGAGCAGGTGCTAACCCCACCCACCAAAGGCTATCCCCGCCCACTGACAGTTATTCACATGGTTCTACCTATTCAAAGTAATAGGTTTATCAGTTGAGGTGGGCGGGGCTACCCTCAGGTGGGCGGGGTTTAAAAAATAAACTGACTCTTTGAATGACTCTTCGAATTACTCTTTTCTGGCTGAAAACTGCAGATTTGAGCATTAAATACACGAAAACTACAGCATCGTACAGAATAAGGGACACAGTGCTGGAAACAGCAGGTCTGTCACTAGCTTGTGCTGCCCTCAGCAAGGGGGGCACAACCTATGTGACAGGTTCTCTTTTAGGGCTCTCAAATCTGAGAAAATAAAATGGTCAAAATATGTTCTTTGTGATCCTATATGTATCAAGTTCACAGCCCCATTGGCTATTTCTCATACAGCACCTGATGTTCTTTGGGCCTAGGCAAGAAGTGACAGAGTTGGTTTTCGGTCAGAGCACTAATTTCTGGGTTTGAGACCCTGGGAACAAAGTACAGACAATTCATCATTAGTTAGTAGATGAGGAATGGGTTTATCCAGTTAGTGTCTTAGGATCTTATAAACACCTAAAGATGATTAGCTTTTCCAACTGGTACAGGACACAATTAGAGAAAATGCCTTTTTGGATGTAATAAAACACAGATGGGACAGCATAACAAAGGTGCAAATTGGGAAGTATCTAGTAAATAGTGAACTCAATATAATACATTTTAATTTTTCTTTAAATAGGATGTTTTGTAGAAAAGCCATAAAAACACTGAACTTCAAGTGAAGTTCAATTAGCTTAGAGATGCTGTTAAAACCTTTAAATGGGATACTTTCTTAAAATATAACAAAATAGATTGTAAATGGAATATGTTTAAAAATAGCTTATAGGGCTATCCTCACCACAATGATTAGCTTTAGAAATGTAAGTCTAGGTAAATAATGACTATTAAGACTATTGCCAAATACACTGATATTCTGATTTTGCTCCCTTTCAGAGTTAGAGCAAATCTCCTGCTTGTGTACACAAGCTTCCCTAGTTTACCAACCATGTCTCTCTACTCTCTGTTCCAGCAATAGTGGCTGGAATGGTTGGGGTTGTGATGTTCCTCCCTGCTTATTAGCAGAACAGGAGCTTTTTTATATTTCTTACTGACAAGCCTTAAAGGGGTTTTGCCATGATTTTGCCGGGCTTGCGCTGTCTGCACTTCTTATCTGATGACAGGGAACATAAAGGAGCTAACAAGGGACTGTGGAGAAATATCCTGTCTTTTGTATAGAGAATCCACTGGTTCTAATGTAATTATTTGTGTAAACATTGTAGACGCTCCTTGGTACTGCTTGTCTCTGCTCAGACCCCTTCCCTCTACCCCGTGACTCAGCATGCTCCATTAATTTTGTCTCCTGATCAGATAACAGGTAAGGAACTGACTTCTTGGCAAAACCCCTTTAACCCTTCAGAGCTTTGTAGCCTTGTGTTCTGCTATTTGAGCTCTTACATTATCAATGTCCCTCTAACAGTATCAGCCAGGAATAGCAGAGCTGGTATGCCAATCACTGCTGTAGAACCACCCAAAAGCCTGACCAGTAAGTGTATGCCTGAAGCTGGCTGTGAAGAGCAGGATCTGTAAAACAGCATGACAGGAACACCCCTTTAAAGGCATTGTCCAATTTGTCTAAAAAAAATGTATATCAAGTTAGTGGTGCACAATAAAATGAAAAAAAGCCTATATTCACCTTCCTCAACTCCTCCGCTTAAGCGTTGGCTCTTCCCAGTCTTCTATTTACTTTCTGTTGTCTTCCAAACAGGAAATGACTGCTGCAGCTGATGATTGGCTACAACAGTAACATGCCAGAGGCAGAGACTACTGTTGCCAGTCCGCAGCTGTAGTAGTGATGTTCCATTCAGCAGAAGACAGAAAGTAAACAAAAGACTGTGGAGAGACAGCGCTTGAATGAAAGAGTGGAGGAAGGTGAGTATAGGCTTTTTTTTATTTTATTGGGCACCAGCAGAGTATTATTTAATTTTAGATAAACTGGATAACCCCTTTTAAATTATCATTGTAAGAAACATATACAGTATCTTATAATAATAAAAAGGAAAGAAACAGACAAAACTCAATTTGAATAAACAAAATTGTAAGGTAGGCAATAGATAACAAGAAGAAAGCATTCAAGCTATTGAAGCAGGAAGGCAGTGAGGAAGTGCCAAAAAGCTGTAAAGAGCAAAATAAATCATGTAATACACAAGACACATATAAAAGCAGCAAAACTGAAGACAGAGAGACTAATTGCCAAAGAGAGTAAAAATAACCCTAAAATATTTTTCAATTAAATGTAACTAATAGAAAGATTAAACTAAAAATGGAGGGAGGTATCGTAGAGAGTGATAAGGAGAAAGCAAATCAATTTAACATTTTTTTCTTGACTGTATTGACAGAGAAAAATTACATCTCTGTTAATATGTTGAGGGAGGAGGTAAATTCTACATGGAATGTAGAAGAAAAACAGTTGAGACAGTTCACCGCCTCCGTACTGGATCAAGCAGCTGAGCTAAATTAAAAAGTAGTAAATCCGCACCAGTCTCCGTGATAAAGTATAAAAAATTTTCATTATTCCAAAAATTCTTTTAAAATACAAACAAAAAGAAAAGCTAAAAAGTGGACATAATACACGAGGTATAGGAAACAAGGTGACAGAACCTACGCGTTTCAATTTAAGTGATCTTATTTATGGTTCTGATTAGATCCAATTAAGAGACTCTATATATAATCTCGACTAAGACACATACCTCAAAACTTTATTTAAACAAAAAGAAAACATTCATTATAAAAGTATAACATGATGTATATTTAAAAAGGTTTCATTCTAGAGGATTTAATGATGTAATACCAGGTCAAATCTATAGTTAAGACCTTTTGGGTGGGAAGTATCCAAACATAAAATCCAAAACGCTATTCTATTCAACAAAGCAATCTCCACCTCTTACAGGTCTATTGACCCTTTCAGAGAATCTAAAATAGCATATGTTCTGTCACCTTGTTTACTATACCTTGCGTATTTTGTCCACTTTTTCTCTTTTCTTTTTGTTTATATTTTACAACATTTTTGAATAATAAAAACTTTTTATATCACTGAGAACGGTGCAAATTTACTACTTTTTCATTCTACATGGAATGTCTCCTGTCTAATTCAGGAAGTGAAGTGCCATCCAAAAAAAAAAAAAGATAGATCTCAGGTCCAGATGGTATACATCTCTGTGTCCTAAGGGAATTAAGGAATTTGATAGAAATTCCCTTATTCATAATATTTAAAAACTCTATAGTAACAGGGTCAGAACCACAGGACTGGTGTATAGCAAATGTGGTGCCAATATTCAAAAGGGATCAGAAAGTGAGCCTGGGAACTATAGGTCGATAAGTTGGAGCTCTGTTATGGTTAAATTGTTTGAAAATTTTCATAGAGATGATATCCTGGAGTGAAAATAAATGTATAACTCTTTATCAGCAAGGGTTTACAAGAGATCAGTCATGTCAAACTCATCAGCTTCTATGAGAAGGTTAGTTCTAGACTCAACAGGGGTGAATTGTTGAATGTCTTATATCTTGATTTTTCTAAAGCACTTGATACTGTGCCACATAAAGGTTGGCGAGTAAAATGAGAATGCTTGGACTAGAGGAAAGTGCTTGCAAGGGGATAAGTAACTGACTCAGTGATAGAAAGCAGAGAGTGGTTAATGTTACATACTCGAATTACATCCCTGTTCCTAGTAAGGGACATTATTAGGTGATATTAGTTATACTTATTAAAGGAGTTCTGCCAAGAGTGAAAAAGATGGCCGCCACTCGCAGACTTGACTGGAGAGCTGGCCATGCTTGTGTAAATGGTGGAGGTATGCGACACTCCCTTGCCCTTACAACCCCTCCGGGTTCTTAGTATTGTGGGAAAGGTATAGGTTTGGGGCGTTTTGGGTGACCGGTCTCAGTAAACTAACAAACAACTTTCAAGGGGGGACAGGGGTTTTACACCGTCATGGAAAAATTTTTGAAGTTACCCTTAAGGCCACAACACCAGGCAGCAGTACAACTGTTCAGCACACAACGTTTACTGGGACTTCCCAGTCCACCTTCCCCGGCAAATTCCCCCACAGTAGCCTCTTCTTAAGTCTCCCCCTCTGGGAATGGGGCTTAGCCCAAGGACCCGCTATACAGATCCTGTGATCACTACCCAGGACTGACTCTGCAGGCCTACTCTGCTCAAGGTCCTCGGTGTACCTCCGGGGGTCCTCTCCTGCTTCTCTTTCACTCTCTGCCTTCAGGACCGGTGTCCTTGCCTGGCCACTATATTTACTATTTTGCCGTAGGCAAACTTAAACTCTATCATTTCCTTTGTTAAAACTAAAATTTAACTTTTATTATACTAACTCTTAACCCTTTTCCCAAATATTTAAAAACCTGATCTCTGACTCATTTTTAAACCCCTTTTGTTCTGAAAGGGGAAAAAACCCCCTTTCTATTATAATTTGGGTGGAACCCCACCTATAACAGGGGAGCCTTATTCTATAGAAAGACTAGCTTCAGTGGGATCCCCAAACCAACTACTTGGGGAGCCCCTAAATCTCTAGACACAAAAAAATAAAGGCCCCCTTGCGGGTGCCCCAGGGGAATTTTAGGGTCCCAAACACCAAATTGCTGGGCCCCCCTTGTGTCCCACAAAAAAAAATCGTTTTTGAGGGGGTGGGGGGTTTTTTTTTTAGATTACCCTTTGGAAAAATTTTTTTTTTCTATGTGTTTCTTAAAAAGATCACTGGAAAAATATACCATGAAAAGGCACTGCAGTATATTTTAATTTTTGTGACCTATTCATTCCTGCTGGTACGTTAGGCCCTTCGTGGAGTAAGCCCCCAATCCTGCAGGTTTCTGTGACTAAAAAGTTGGAAAAAAATCTGCAGGAAGCAAACGGGAAAACAAAGAAAAGTTAAAAATAAAAATTTTTGTGCCCCCCCCCACCCCCTAAAGTAAATGTAAGCAAATTTTGTGTTCCCTTACCGGCTCCTGGGACTGGTGGCCCCCCGGGGCATCTTTCCGCTAATATGGTGCCCACGTAAAAAGACGTCTCCTCGGGGACACCCAAAGTGTCCAATGCCACCCAATGCGCCCTGGAAGGTACCACGCAGGAAGAAGAAAGGGGCAGTGGCCCACCCAGCCCAGCCCGAACAGCCATACAAAGACATATCAACAT
>JAODAL010038119.1:0-39585 GCA_025379985.1 Phyllomedusa bahiana
ACAGTGTTACCAGCCCACTTTCCTACAAGTCCCACCCCCCTTTTTCGGGGAAGCACGCCCAGGGTTCCAAGTAGTGTGAAAAACTATCTTAAAGGATTTTCCCACAAAGTAAAATTGAATGTGGAAGCTTGCAAATTATACAATAAAAATTGTCACCAGTTATCATTATTAAAAATTCTGACCCTTTTTGTTTTAGCTGCTCCGTTAGTGATCAATAGTGTACAGCTCCTCAGTCCTGGCCGCACATGCTCAGACATGACCTCTCCTCTCAGGCAACTACTGTAAGTCTCTTTTCTTGTTAGCAATTACACACACTCACTGCTGAGCAAGTGTTCCACCCTAGGTGCTATCATTCTACTCCCGTCCTCTGTACTCCATATTAATTAATCAAACAGTGCAGATAAGCTATCATCATGCTGCTTGTTTTCTTTGGTCTGTCTATTGGCATATTATCATACCTTACAGATTGGTGCAGACCCCAATGGTGGGACCCCACACTTATGAAACATTAAGGGCATCCTATCGATATGCCATCAATGTGTGAAATCAGACAACCACTTTAACTTCTGACCAATATGTTCCTGGCCCAATATCATACCTAACCTTTTTTACTACTATGTTTGTCTGCTTCTGATTCTTTCCCAAGCAACTCAACCTGGTCTTGTTAATAAGTATGTATTGTTCTTCCTTTTTGCTACTGACAAGTATTTGACTGAAAATGTTGTCCCTTTCAGTCTGAGGATGTTGAAAGTTGGACTAATGAGTAGATCAGGTGATAATAATTTCACATCCATCAAAGATGCTTTTAGCACATATGTCAAACATATTTGTTAGCCTCTATTCGCCCAACTGAGGCTAAAAGTGTGTCCTGTTTGGCCGCCACGAGGTTGGAATATGTCTGTTTACCCATTTTCTGAAAAACAATAACAGTGAAACAATAAAAACCTAATAAAAAAATAAAATATACACAAACCACCCAACAGAAAAATGCTATTACTCTCCACCATCTATGAATAAATAAGCTCAAGAAAATACATTTAGGAAAAGAAGTACAAACATATTATAAATGCTAATACAATATAAAACATACTTAGCCAACCAGCCACTCAAGTGTGGAGAGGAGCCAAACCCCAGAGGAGGAAGGTCTGGCTCCTCTCCACACGTGATGTAATAAAGATTTAATTGATTTTCCATAAGGCTGTTGTTGGTATTTGTTTGTTATTTACTTTATGGTTTCAATATTGGTTGCCCGGTTTTTGTAGGCTTATACCATTTTCTGAAAAGTAGATTAGTGTCTCTCAATATTTCATACAATATTAATTATATGTTGAAACCAGTGGTGGAAATACCACCATAGCCACTATAGTGACTGCTACAATGCAATGCCATCACTTAAGGGCCGGGTGCACTGGAACAGCAAATCGTACTGTTCATTGTTCGACCAAGGCCCTTCTTAGGAATGCCTTGTTGACAGGTCCACTAGGATCTATACCATCCTAACTTGGGTGGCCTAACCTAACGCTATCTACCGTACCTGTGGCCTCACCTAATCCTACCAAAACACCTGGTGCCCTATCTACCAACTAGGTGGTCTGCCTAACGGGTTTTACCTTTCCTACTTATCTGGGCCCTACTTACCGCCTTCGGCGTCCTATGACCTACCCAAAGTTATGCCTATAGGCTCAGGCATCTCTAGCTACCACCCTGCTTGAAACCCATAACTACTGTAAAGCCTGGTATATTGGTTCTAGGCCTCAAAATGTCAACCCAAAAACATAACAAAATGGAATTTAGAAAATAATTAAGCAGATTATTAATACAATAAAGCAATCATTAAATATAATACAGAAAGAGCTGCATGAAGCCTGAAAATCACTTTCTCTTTTGAGGGACAGTTTGGGGTCGATGTTCTTCATAATACAAATTGTACCAGAAAGAATGAAAAATGGGCCATCGACTGCTGCCAAAGCAGCCACACATCTTGGTACATGTAAACCGAGCAGTAACAGGACCTTTTAGTACCGCACTGTACTGAGGGAGGTTCTACAAGATCACCAATCACTGAATTCATGTTTTTTACTAAAAACATGGGTTTTTACAAGTAAAATGTTGAATGATAAATTTGCTGGATCAGGTGTGTGGTCATTGTAATGGTAAAGCAAATTTACAACATATCACCATGTTTTCAGAAAGACCATTGAATGTTAGAAAATATTGTATCCCAGAACATTCTAACTTGAAAGAATCACTGTATTCCATCATAAACATCCAGTAAGAAAAAAAATATATTTTATATATTACTTGTCCACCAATGCTATCAAAGGTTTTGATAAATTTACTTATGAAATAATGTCCATTTAAATCCAAGCATAAAATATGATAAATAACAAAACATTAATGGCTAAAGAAACTTCATTACTAATCATTTATAAAAGCCCCAAAGTTCTTCCTGCATTTAAGCAACATCATCATTGGCTTTATTACCCAAAAACTTTATTTTTTTATCTGTGGAACTGCCATCCTCATGACAATAAAAAAAGATCATGTGGAGGGATTTAAGAAAATGATTTATGATACATTATAACATTCTCTTTATTTTCCATTAACACGTTTGGGTTAAGCTTGGAGTATTGCCATCCCAGCCAATGAAACAAAGTTGTATTTAACAAGGAGGTGAAATTTTTTTTTATTAAATAACAAGGCTTAAAAGAGAACAACTCGATCATATGCCTCAGTCAAGACTTCTTTCTTAAAGGGGTTTTTCTGATACTTTTTGAAAATTTTTTTTTTGTCCTCCACTGCACTAAAATAAAAATAAACCTTACATTGTTCCACAGCCATTACCAGCCCCTACCAAAGCCCGGTGTCCCTCCACATGATCCTTCACCAACTGACTTCTCAGTCATTTTCTCGGGTCACTAGAGCCAATCACTACGCCCTGAGTGATCATATGCTGGTCCCTCCTGCAGTCCCATTTGGTTGTACAACGCAGGAAATATGACAGCTGAATTGCTGCACCATCATGTGACCAAGAACGTGACGTCATTAGTGAAAGGAATCGCTGTGATCATGTGGTGCGACAAGCGGGAAAATGGTGATGACCAGGAGAGAAAAGGTTTTTCTATTTTATTTTAATTCCTTGGATGGTTCGAAGGAGGAGATATTAAAAATCTTTTAAAAAACCCTTAAAATATGGATTGATTCTGTATAAATATTATAACTATTCTTTCCAGTTATAGTTTATTTTTGTTTTCTCTATTTGTGGGTCATAATTGGCTGTTTTTTTCAATCAGATATTGCCTTTTTTGTTAAAGAACTTAACTATAGTTAGCTATTGTCTGTTTTTTGTCCATTATTGCTGAAATGGAAACATATTGACTTTCCTTCTGAGCTTAAAAACAATGAAACCATTGAAACATCACTGCTTTTTATTAAAAAAATGTGTGCTCTGCAGAAATAATACATACTAGATAATAAAAGAAAATGTGAATATAACTAGTTTTATGATCCTTGATAACATATTTAATTAACAAAATACAAGAATGCTTTACAGACAATCTTGGCTAATCGCAGATACATGCTTTTATCTGATCTCGTCCAACACCTGTTTAATAAGTAACAAGGGGAGGTGGATTATTGCATAGTTCCTGCCATTGGGGAATTTCACTGTTCCTATGTATTGTGAACACAATATAAATATGATTGCTGAGTCAAAGAGTCCCGTTATGGGAGACAAGTAAAAAAAAAAGTGAAGAAAAAAAATAAGTGAAAGTAAAAACACAGTAAAAACCACACGAGAGAATAATAAAACACATACACCCGCCCCTTAGTCCCCATTATGAAACGGCATTCGCACTCAAAAAGATCAACAATAATAAATTAACACGTATTTGGTTATCCGACATTTTGCCACAACACCTAGCCTAGAAAATTGTCATGTTTATTTACCCCCTGTAACATTAAATGCTGTAAAAAAACAAAAGAGAAAGAATGGGTGGAATTTTTTGTTCATCCACATTAAATGGAATAAAAAAAACGATCAAATATCATAACAAGTCATAGTACTGAATATAAAATGACAGTTTATTTACCAAAAAAAAAAAAGCTCTATACACAGCTTCCTTATAATGGAAAGAAAAAGTTAAAAAGTTTAAAAAAATCGATCATATGTACAATATGGTACATAAATGTGTGTACAAATGGAGACACGTCCTAACTTTAACCAATTAAAAACAACGCCCTTAAATCAGCCAAGTATATATCGACAGTAAGAAATAAAAAAAATTATGGGTGTTCAACTATGAAAGACATAAAAACGCAAGATATTTATAGAAACGCATTTTCAATTGGGTAAAAAAGTAGTAAAATAATAAAAAAAAAACTATATAAAAGGCATTATTATTGTTGTAATTGTACCAACTCACCTAGTAAACGTTATCATGTTCCTTATACAGCAAAGTGAAACGCTGTAAAAATTGAAAAATAAATTGCGAAATTGGATGTACCGTATTTTCGACTTTATGGCTAACATAAAAAGGCCTAAGATGTTTCTCCAGAAATCGCAAGTGCGCCTTATATCCGTGCGCTTTTAATTATATGAATCAATTCCTTCACTTTTCATTTTGATTCCAGTTTTTCACTCTTTTGTCAGAACGATATTTACAGCTAATTTTATGACACTGAGTTTGTAACTTAATTTGCAACTGATTTTGCAATAGTAAAAACGTTCCTAAATCAGTTACAAAATCAGTTTGCAAAATAAGTTGCCACTGGCGCGTATTTTCACGCCCGATTATACAACCCAATCTTTACAGCGTGATTCCGTCGCAAAATAAGGCACTAATAAGGGTGGCAGGACCCATTGTAAATCCGGCCGTAATGCGTGCTGGCAATCCCGTTGGCGACAATAACGGACATTGAAAACTGAAGAAGCGGCCCTATACGGCTACCATAGTCCCAGAAGTCGTCACTACGTGCGGTGATACGTATAGCCGTGTGCAGAATATCTGTGGTTCAACATTGTCCTGTGCATTCAAAATACCTATGTAAATTTTTTATACCACTACCCCGAAAAATGCCTCCTGTTAAGAACATGCTTATGATTGCTTTGTTGAATAAATTTGGCTTTTCGCTCTAACTTTGTTTCATTAATGTGCCCCGCCTTAATAGTCCGGTGCGCCATATAGTCCGAAAAATACGTAATCTTTAAAAAATTTTCATGGCTCAAGGCTAAAAAAAAACTGTAAAACCCTTGTGGACCCAAAATGCACAATAAACCACTAAATGAGTTCCCTGAGGAGTGTTAAATCCAAAATGAGATGCCTTCTGGAAGATTTCACCTGTTTTGGTACTTTTGCAAGCTTTGCAAAAAGCAACATGGCAACCCACCAAAATCTTTGTTTTGCAAAATCCATGCCTGCCATGCCCCAATGCCCCAAACACAGTTTACAACACCCACATAATAGAGTACTTGCTGTACTTTGAAGAAATTACATAACACATTTTGGAGTGCTTTTTCTCCAGGATTCCTTGTGAAAATGAAATATTTTTTGCTAAAACTGCATAATATTATAAATAAAAAATTGAAAGAAAAAGAAGATGTATAAAAACTTGACACACCAAGCCAGTTCTAAATATGATGATAAGGGAGTGCAAATATCACTGCATGTAATGAAAAGAGTGTAATGTGTAGAGATGGGCGTAATTTTCCAAAAATTCGATTCGGTCACTTCGCCGTAATTTTCCGACAAAATTTCGTTTCGTTTTCCGAATTACTTTGAGCAACAATCTCTTAAAAAGCAGCTATTTCCAGGCTGCACAGAGCCCGGCAGGGTGCTGTAAACTTGTTCCATGCATTAAAGTATGCAGAGGGAGCTTGGTTTTGGTCTTCATACAATGTTTGTTTTTAGGAAGACAACCGCAGTATGACTGCCGCCGCATTTAGAATCGCTTCACTATAATAATTCCTGGGCACCTTTAAGATGGCAAAACTACCCAAAAAACTGAAGCGGGAATGTAGCCAGATAAAGTCAAGCCCAGCAAAATGCTGGAACAAAACAAAAAAAGCTGGGAGCTCAATGTGGACAAACATTAGTGATAGAGTGAGGAGGTTGAACGGCGCAGCCCACAGCAACAATAAGGTCAGGCATGGCACACAATGACATCTGGAGGTGGGCAAAACAGCGAGGGAAGCCCACAGAAATGGCACATTGACACCAGTGTGGAGGTCAACCGGCGGCAGCAGTATAGTCAGGCAATGGCACAATGACATTCAGTAGTCGTGCAAAAACAGGAGGGAACCACAGAGCTGTCACAAATGACAGAGAGCGGAGGTCACAGGCGGCAGCAGCTGAGGTCAGGCAGTGGGCACAATGACCATTCCTGGAGGTGCAAAACAGGAGGAAAGCCACAATGCACAATGACTGAGAGCGAGTTCGCACGGCGGCAGCAGCAAGGAGACAGCATTGCCACAATGAACATTCCTGGATGTGTCAAAACAGTATTAGGCCACAATGGCAACAATCACACAAGTGTGGAGGTCACAACAGCAGCAGCATGCAGGTCAGGAAGTGGCACAATGGACTTCTGGAGGTGGCAACACAGTATAAGGCCACAGAGGCAAAATCACAACATGTGGAGTCACAACCAGCACAGTAATAGATCCGCAGTGGCACAAATGACATTCTGGAGTGTCAAAACAGGAGGAAACCTCAAAGTCGGCACAATGACTGAGATCGGAGGTCACAGGCGGCAGCATATGAGGTCAGGCAGATGGCACAATGACATTCTGGAGGTGGCAAAACAGGAGAAGCCAAAAGTGGCAACAAGACTGGAGCGGAGGTCCACAGCGGCAGCAGCAAGAGAGTCAAGCTGCACCAATGACATGTTCTGGAGGTGGCAAAACAGTATTAGGCCACAGAGGGCACAATTGACTGAGATGGTGGCGGTCCAACAGCGGCCAGCATGAGGTTAGGCAAGTGCACAATGACACAGTGATGGAGGACACTGCAGCACAGCCACAGCACACGATGAGTTCATACATTGGCGCAATGACACAGTGTGGAGCACACGGACAGCAGACCATTACAAGCAGCATGAGGTCAGACAGGTGGCACATGACATTCTGGAAGGTGGCAAAAAAAAAATGATGTACGGCCACCATGGCAACAATGACAGCAGATTTTGAGAATGACGAGGCAAGGATCAACAGCATAGTGTCAGAAGAGTGGGCACAATTGACACAGTGTGGAGGTGACCGCAGCACAACACACAGCACATGATTTATCAGAGTGGCACAATAGGACAGAGATTAGTTAGGTTGCAATACCAGTCCCTGGTAAAGATGGTGTGTAGCAGATGGGAGAAACTGTCAGCAGATGTGTGGCATCAGCGGTGCGGCATCAGAAAAGTGGCTGAGCGGGTATTTTTGAACCCAGAGACTTACGCCTACGTCCATCTGTTGTGTGGAAATCCTTGGCCGATCCATCCAGCCCGCCTGATTCACCTGACAAAGTCAGTCCGTTCATACTTACATTTCCCGTGGACCAAAGTGGGTTCTTCCTTGGGAAACGATTGGCACCCGCCTGCACTGAACACCCGCTCTGAATGAAAGAAAAGAAACAAGAAAAAAAAAAAAAAAAAATAAAAAAAAAAAAAAAAAAAAAAAAAAAAAAAAAAAAAAAAAAAAATAAATAAAATAAAAAAAAAAAAAATAATAAAAAAAAAAAAAAATAAAAAAAAAAAAAAAAAAAAAAAAAAAATATAAAAAAAAAAAAAAAAAAATAAAAAAAAAAAAAAAAAAAAAAAAAAAAAAAAAAAAAAAAAAAAAAAAAAAAAAAGGAAAAAAAAAAAAAAAAACTAAAAAACACTACTGCCAGCATGACAGAGTCTCCACTGCAAACTCGGCAAGTTGCCGGCCTACACATCCAGTTTGGCTGCCCCAGTATTCCAGCGGATCTTCTAAACTGGGGTGGCAGATGGATGTCCCAAGTAGCACCACCTGTTTGGTTTCAAGGAACCGTTGCTCCAGGTCCTGCTGCTTGCTGTGCGACTACCCTCCTCAATAGCGGGTGAAGGAACCCCTCATCATACTCCGACTTAATTGCTGCGATGGAGGGCCTGTTACTAAGCTCCTACCCCCCACCTCCTCCAGCATACCGCGGCAAGTAGTACGTGAAGCCTGAGGAACCCCCCAGGTTACAAAAGACACCTGTCAGAGTAAGGGACGATGCCGCACATAGGCAACGGCCAACGAGACTACGGAGGATTTTCCCTTATAGTATTTTGATTTGTGGTCCTCCCCTCTCAATAGCTGGGAAAAAGGCTCCCATATTTGGACCGGTTAGCGAGGGTCCCCAATGGGATGGAAGCCCAGAAGTCCATCCCTCTGCTATGCTACTATTCGCACACACTTGTCACTAGCCAGCAAATAAGCATGGCTGCTGGACATCTGCACAAGTGACTCCGAGAGGGCTCCCTGCCTCCATCTCCACTGTTAATACTGCCACAGGTGCTTGGGCGGTCAACCTGCCCTCGTCTTCCTCATCTCCATACACCTCCTCCAGCTGCTCCTGCTTCCTCCTTCTCTACGTCAACATGGGTAATTAAAATCCACTCATTACACCAGACAAACTTCTGCTCCAATGGTCCTCCTCCTCCTCGCTCCCATTTCATGCCCCCCACCACCTCATTCGTTGGCCACGAGATGTAGGTCCAGACACGTCCTCCCAGTCCCCCTGCCCAGACAATTTTTTTCAGCATCTGTTCCAGAGGACATGAAAGCAGTGGAAAGGACGTTATTCATCACCGTATCCTGCGACTTGACAAATAACCATCGCCTCCTCGAAAGGCCTCAACAAACGGCAATGTGGCCCATGAGCTGCCAAGCTGACATCAAAGTTACACATGGAGTAAAATCTGTCCTGCCTGGGATCAGCATAAAATCTTTAATGGACCTTTCTCTGTATCATAACAGTCGGAGTCCCACACATGTGCAGGCTGGAATACCAACGTGGAAACATCGCATATCAGATTTGTTGGGGGAGGCCGTTCTGTCGCAGCAACTCGCGGAGGTGGTTTCCAGCTTTGTACAGAATGGATAAAGTTGCATGCACAGTTTTTTTACCCTGGCCATTTTCCAAAATGTTCTGATATCGGTGGAAGACCTCTTAAGGAACCTTTTTTCACAACCAGATTGAAACACGATGCCCATGCAGGTCGCATTGGACCACCCTCCTCGGTGCAGCGCGACCACCATTTTCCTCCCATTGTCCTCCCAGGTTGCCGATTTGCAGTTGGCGCGGAAAAGCCACACATCGATTTCTGCTGCATGGACGCGTAGCAGTTTTCCCCCCTGTGTGACTTCCGTGCTCGCCGGGCAAGCCAGTGTTATGAACTGCGTGACACCGCGTGCCTACACATGTGGAATGAAGAGCAGTTACTTGTGGAGGCTGAAATGGGTGGTGGTGGAGAGGAGGAAGAAGCAACATTGGCGCAGGTGCTCATTTGACAACGTGGATGGAAAAGTCGCAGTCTCCTTCCAAGTTGTTTCGGTAGTGCCCGTTGGCCGGAAGCACATTCACCCAGTGGGGACCGTAAAGGACATGTAACTGCCCGACCATATTTACATCTACCAGACGTCAGCAGCTGACGTGCACCATGGAACAAACCTATAAGCACAGGACTGACCCACCTTCTGTTCTACATATTTTTATGAAGTGCTGGTACTGCGCCTTTTGGAAAAAAGAAAATTACGGCTTGAAACTCTCCCATCTCGGCTCAGCACAAGCCATTTAGTTTCTCTGAATGGTGCAGAGATTCCAACCAATTGGAAAGGAGGGACTGCAATACCAACACTTGGACAGTAGCACGGTTCATCTGCTGCACCTTAGTAAGTTGGACCAACTGTTGTCCCGTTCTTTGAGCAATCGCCCTCGCGAACCAACTGCTACGCCATGAGTAGTAGGAGCATGAAGCAATCTGGATCCGGGAGATGATGCGTCCACAGAGAAACAGCTCCCTTCGCATAGGTGGTTGGAGCCTTGGACAGCTTGCATATGGAATGCGTGCCACTTGGGCGCTGGCAGCTGATGTTGCTGGCTCGGCGGCAGGTATGGACCCCACCAATCTGAGCCAACGATTTCTCCCAGGGCCACCCGATGGTGACTGCTGCAAGTGTTACACAGGACCGGGTGCCAACGTTACTCCCTGCCACGCTTCACTTTCTGGTCCCACAATTTCTACAATATAACCCATTTTTCGGCTCCTCCGTGTCTAGCAAAGAACTGCCACACCGCCGATATCAGATTTTAAACCGCCACCGCTCCGCACCTGACTACTGCCGCCGCAGCTGATCCTGATCCCCTGTCCGCTACTTTTGGACCTGCAAAAGCGTGTTTTTTTACCCCCTCGCCGCCTTGGCTCCCGACCCTCACACTGTAGGCTATTCCCTGCTGACCTCCACGGCCCACCACCCACATTGCTGGCGTAGCTGATGCCCTACATGTGCAGCTACGCCCTCCTTCCTCCTGACGATAGATGAAGCCCTTGCTCACCGGCTCCCAATTGGCGGCCGGCTACATCATTATCATTTGTGTTTCATCGTCTCTGCTGTCCTCCATCACCGGTTCTTGGGTTAAGCCGGCTGACCTCTTACAACATGACCTCCCAGCCACTCTCACATCTTATACTTTGCGCCTACTGCCAATAAGCAGGGGATTATTGGGCCCCCATTTCTTCGCTGCTAAGTAGCTGCTACTGCCCTCCTCAAATTGTTCTTCCTCGCTATAGTAGTTGCGCTACCCGACCACATAGTAATCTCTGGCCGAGGGAACTAGGATGGGACAAGGGCGGCTGAAGAAGGTGACAGCCCGCTGACCGCTCCCTCCCATGCCAACTAATGGCATGTGTCTAGTTTCCCACCGACCTCTTGCTGGGGTTTGTCAGATGTCCCCATCTGGAGGAAAGGTAACCTTAGTCAACCAATCAAGGAACCATTGGGTTGCTGAACCAACACACCCGGCCGATAATGACAACTGGCAGTTGTGGACTACCGATTACCCCTGCTGCTACGTCCCCCCTTGCTGTGCAGCGACCTGGGCCGTTCCAGGAATGTTTGTGCCACTGCCACTCGCAGGTGCAGAGCCTGCCACCTCTCTGTCTCTAACATACTGTTTTTTCTACAAAATAAAACAGACACTGTTTGATAATGATATCCTGTATATGATAAAATATACACGCCTGTTTTTGACTCCAAATGAACCCAGTAACAAGCTTGTAACCTTCGGATATAAATTTTGCCTCCACAAATGGCTAGGAAAAATTTTACTTGTATGTGAACTTTATAAAACACAGGTGTGTTTTTTACCTAAATGTTTAAAAGCACAAACAGGCTTACTTAACCATCGGTAACATCAATTGGCTACAGAAAAATGTCTATATTTTTGCGTTGAAAAAAAACGTTTTTATTTTTTTCAGCACACCCAGCAAAAACAACGTTAAGTTTTAACCCCCAGATTGTAAATTGCCAATAGAATTGAGCCACACAAAATAGTAGCTTTTGTAGCGTGTTGACAATTTGCTGTTTTTCTTAGCCCACACCAACAAGAGATATATTGGTTAATTAACCTTTCGTTGCTTGAGATTAGCTACAATGAAAAATTTATATAATTTGGCTTTTGAACAAAGACGGTTTCTGGGGTCAGCACACCCAGCAAATCAACGCCTTAATTACCTGCCCCTGGATGTAAATTGCGCATAGAATTATGAGCAGCCCCAAATGAAGTGATTATTTGTTATTGTAAAAAATGCGATTCATTAAATGAATACAACAGAGAACGCTTAGATCCCCAATTGATATTGAATGTATATGCAGCTGCAGTGGAACGACACACTGGATTTTTCAGATCCAATACCCCAAAAAATTTAAGAATAGAAACATTAATCGAACAGTCTCTGAACAACCTTGAGCGACACCCCACAAAATCGCTATAACTAAATGATAACAACTTCTTCTTACACGTAGAGCAAAATTCCAGCCGCCGGCAGCACCTTTCCCCTGATATGAACACTAGTGAGAGGAGTGTGAGCTTCCCGTCGACGCGCCCAGACTTTTTATAGTGGCAGTGGACGATCCAGATCCCGCCTCTCTGATTGTCTTCACCTCTGGCAACATGTCCCATGCTGCCTATGCCCTTCTTCCTCCCAGAGTGCTTTGGCCCCGGTAGCGCCATGTGTCGCAGCCTTTTTATCAAATCAAAGCACCTTCTTTCCCAAAGTCCCCCAAAGTTCGACTTCGTTCAGAACCAAAGTTTTCCTGAAATTCTAAACGAATTCCACCGTTAGAATCGATTCGCCCATCTCTAGTTATGTGCCAAACATTGTTTCAGGTATGGTATTGATTTGTATGGCAGTTTCATGCCAAACTTTGGCGCATTAATTGCGTATTTTTGCCGCATTCAAAAGTTTTTGTGGTCTAGTCCCCGGGGACTGCCCCCAATTTTTGGCAAAGACTATTTTTACATCTGTCGACGGGAAGCTATGGCAGTTTTTTTTGGCTCAAAGTATGCCAGAAAACTGCCACAACCCCGCTCTTACATGTTGCCCCAATTTTCCATATTCATAGCCTAACGCTAAAAAAATTTGTGAAACATCTATGGGGTTGATATAGCCCCACTACCCCCCCCAATATTTTGATTAAGAGTTTGTATTTTCCCAAATGAGGTTTTTTTTAGTGGGGGTTTCTTTTTTTTTTGCATTTTTAGGGTTTCTGCAAACCTGTAATGGTGCCTAAAATATATCCAATTAAAAATGAGATCCCAAAACCCAGTATGTACGCCTTCTATTCTGGGGCTTGAGGTTGATTCAAATAGCGCAATAGGTCTACATAGGGGACAGTGTGGATGGGGCCCCTTTGGGGTTTCGGGGAAAAGTTGATCTTGGGGCCCACTAGTTTGATTTATTGGGGGGCCCAGGGGGTTGGTAATTTCTTTGGGGGCCCGCCCAATAATTTTTCTGTAAGTGACTATACATGCCTCCCCTACTCTGCCTCTTGCTTTTTGCCTCTCTTTCTATGCTTTTCTGTCTGTTTCAAGGATTTATATGCAATTAAACAACAACTCCAGTTTTTCCAAGGTAGGGCCCCAAGGGGTTTCACCTATTGCCCTGTGGGCCAGTCCGAGCCTGCATATGGAATATTTTTAAAACTGAAAAAATCGGGGGAAATTATGTTGAGTTGAGCTAGAGGGTTAAAAAAAAACTTCCTAAACACTTCAATACTTTAGGGATGCAGTTTTTTAGATTGAGTCATTAATGGGGGTTTCTAACAAACAGATCCATTTAAGCCACGTCAGAACTGGATTGGTCCCTATAAAAATCAATGTTGCAAATGTTTATGTAAATTTTGACATTTTATAAAAATTGCTAATAAATTTTTTTTAACACCCCGCTGTTGAAAAAAAATGGGAAAATTTTTAAAAAAAATATGCCAAGATAAAGTGGGACCAATAGTAGTTTTTTATTTATAAACTATTTTGTGTGAAAAAAACTATTTGTCTTACACGCAGCCCTTTTTGGGAAAATGGAAAATTTTTTTTAAAAATTTCCCCAATATTTTTTTTTTCCCCAAAAATAAAAGGATTGTATAGACCAAAATGATTTATTTTTTTAAAAAGCCCCAAATTGTGCAAAAATGTTCCGGGGAAAAAAAAGTCTTTTTTAAAACCCACATGGAAAGGTGAAAGTATCAAAACATTATTCCCACATTAAATAACACATCAGAGTTCAAGGTCAAAACTGGCTGCAGTGGTTTGGGGTTTTTCCCCAAAAAAGGGCGTGGGGGCCCCGCCTAAGGCTTTCAAACCCTGCAGAAATAGGGTGTGAAAACAAGGTATTTAGTGCTTTGTTTGTACAATTTGGGCCAAACCAAACTTGATAAATATAGGGTAGTACACTTTAAAGTGGATAAACTTGTCACCCAGACAGAATTTGTATGTACCAATAGGTGCATATGAGTGCATAGAGAGTAAGGGGTTTTGGTTGACCGAAAAGGCCCGGGGTTTTAAGGAGGAAAGGGAAAAAAAAATTAAGGGACGATGTATTTTTTGGGCCCCCCTTAAAACTATGGAATTTTTGAGGGTTTAAATTTTTTAAAAATGTTGAGTTAATCAGGGGTAGGGGCATTGGAGGCGGAAATTTGGGAAAGGGCTGAACCATATTGAAAGGGTGCAGCTAACATTAATGCAAAAGATCAGACAAAATAATAACAACAGTGTGAGGGATGTACTTAACTTAAGGCAGGGATTGTAAGACGAAGGAAGACTGATTAGGGATGGTGGTAGGTCTGTCTAAAGAGACGTACTTTTAGGGCATCCTTACAATGCTGAATGTTGAGTTTTAAACTTTTTTGGCTGGGTTTTATTAAGGGGGCCCCAAAATGCCCAAAGCCAAATTTTTTTTTTTCTTTTTTGCTTCAAAACCACTTTTGCGGGATTTCTTGTTTTAAATTTAACTGTCGTACACCAAAAAAAGGCGCATTATACGCGGGCACAAACACTTTTGGGAATGGGTTTAAATATGGTTTTCGATGTGCGCCACCGGGCCCCGGGATTTCTCCCATTGAGGCACACTACATATGTTATGCGCCTCCGTTTGGGAATGGTTTCGATATGCGAATTTCATATTCCCCAAATTGGGAAAAGCTATGTGCTGTGGGGTTGCCCCATGCGCCATTTTTGACGCGATTCCCCTTTTTGGCGAATGGTTTTTTTTGCACGTTTCCCTTTTTTGTCGGATTGCCTTTTAAGCGCATTAATTTTTCTATGAAAGGTTTTTACCTGAGCCTGACATAAAGTGGAGACTTTTCATGATTTAATGCGTCAAAACTGGGTGGAAACCCCATTTTTGCATGTCGCCCAAAGTGGGACCCCGGAGGAAAGAGGGGAAAGGTATGGTATAGTGTAGGTAGTTAGGTGTGCCAAAATGAATGCAAAAGATCAGACAACAATAATAAAAATTAACATTTTTTTAAAAACATAGGCGGCCCCCTCAGGTCCCCCCTTGTAAGTGAATACAAACCCAGTCCAAACTGAGGGGGTTTGGGTAGCATCTGGATGGTTGCCTTTCTGCAATATATTTTGTCTGGTTGTCAAAGGGGCTGTTTTTTGATCGTTTATTAAAAACCTTGAGGGCTCGGGCCCCTTTTTACTAGGGCCCATAAAAAAGGGACGTAGGCTTTTTCTCTTTTCCCAGAATGTCCATCACAACCAGATTAGTCAAGTCCTTAGCTCAATAATTAGAAATAAACTGAGAATGGGTAAGGTGTAGGGAGTTTTGACAGAATTCATACTACAGCTTTGTCAACATCTCACTATCACATTTAATAGTTTTGAATAAATACATTTAGATGGACAACATGTTTAGCTTCTTTCTAGTATCATCAGTTATTTCTAGGATTGCTTGATGGAAAAAGAAACCTTTCGCTCAAGCTACATAATGATATAACTCATCTATAATTAAAAAATGCAAACTAGCAAAAGTAAGTCACTAAAAAGTATTAGTCGTTAAAAACATAAAAATCTCCAGATATGACTGCACTTTTCACTTAGCAGTTTCAAAAAGAAGGGCGGGGCCAAATCCCAAATTTTATTGAATAAAGTTGACAGGGCAAGGAGAAGCACTAGTTAGGAAGGAAAAAGCAATAGTTACTTCCCTTTCTTCAAAAGAGAAAAATGTAAAAAGTTTTTCACTTCATGCAATTTAGGTTTTTATTCCCCTTTTTTATAGAAAAAAAAAAAAACCAAAAACAGTATTTTTTAGGCATTATCCCAAAGGGGAAAGAGAATTTTTACACGGGGTTTTTTTTTGAAAAAGTGCCAGAATAAGTATACAATTACCTGTAGTCCAAGACCATGACGCTGTTGAATCAGAGACCGTGAGTGATTGAGTCATTATGCCTCAAATTCTTTAACCTATACTGTACACCAGTGACCATTTTTTTTTACTATTCTTTTCTTTTTTTTTAAATGACAAATATATATTCCTGTCATTTTATAAATAAAACGTCAAAAAATATCTTGAACATGTGGATAAACGCTAAAAAGCAAAAAGGCAGCAGCATGCCACAGAGTTTGTAATTTAATCTTTTTATTTATGAAAAGTTTGGTTCTATACTTTTGAAAATGACTCAAAGAATTTTGGGATTTTTGGTTTCCACATTAAGAACAAAATAGATAATATTCAAAAAGACACAGGTGCATCCAGTCAACTTTATAACCGTACCATGTTGATCCCAAGGAAGGCAAAAAGACGCAGATGCCAATTGCCCAATATAAAAGAAAAAAAATTATCTTGACTCCAAATATGGTGATCAAGATGAATCCCTAAATCAACTTATTGTAACGCAGGAGTGGATTCGCTGGGGCCCAAGCAAGCGTGCGACTAAGCCACGCCCGGGAAGGGTCTAAGTAGCCCCCGGTTTTCACCAGAGCCGGAGCAAAGCGGGTTGGACTTGCTGCGGCGTGAGGCTACCAGGTCGTTACCCCTGATGTGACTTGCTTGCGATGGCGGCCGGGGTACAGTGTGGTACAGAATCGTAATCCAAAGGCGAGTCGGGGACAGGCAGGAGGTCAGGGCAGGCAGCAGAGGTTCGTGGTCAGAGACAGGCAGACAGTCAGGGCAGGCGGCAAACAGGCAAGGTCAGGAAACGTAAGCAGGCGGTCTGGTACACGGGTAATCAGAACAGGACTACGATACACTCTAAACACACGGAAGGCACACCAACGGACTGGCAGGAAGTGCTGGGGGTGTATCACTTAAATAGAACCAGTACCCGACAATTGACAAATTATCGGGGCACTGGCCCTTTAAATCTAGAGAAGCCGGCGCGCGCCTAAAGCACAGGGCACGGGACAGGCGGGGACAGCGTTCACCGGAGCGCGGACGGGTAAGGGAAGCGGCGCCGGGCCCGGGACAGGAGCGGGGTGGTCGCGGGCAGCCGCAGCCGCCGCGCCGGACCCCCTGCGAGCAGGGTGACGGCCGCGGGGGGCAGCGGAGCCCGTAACCCCCGTGACACTTATTATTTCCAGAATTGAGTATTAAGAACTTTTAATATTATATTTGTTCAACAAAGGCATTTAAACCATTTTTAAACAGTTCCATGAATTAACCATCACAACTTCTTGGGACATCGAGTTCCATAGGTTGAAAGATCTTACAGTAAAGAATCTCTGTCTATGATGAAACAAATAGAGGATGACCCCTTGTCATCATTATGTGTAGACCTAGGTGTAACAATATCTCAAGAGATATCTCTGTATCGCCTACTTATTTATTTGTATGTTGTAACCAAATTTCCCCAAGCTATCTTTTTTCCAAGCTGAATAATCAAGTTTCATAACCTATCTCGATAACGCAACAAAACCATTCCCATAAGCAACTTAGATCTCCCCTTTCCCCAATTCACCTATGTCCTTCTTATACACCCTCTCCTCTGTATACTTTATGTTGGAGTACCAAAAGAATCAAACGTGATTTTTCTGCAGTTTGCGTGAAATTTATTATTTTGTGACTTTAAATTTTACATAGATGTAACAAAAGACCAAGCATAAAATGTAGATGCAATCTGCACTTATATAAATGGATGTGGATCAATATTCCATGTGTGATCTCATTAGTGTATTGTAGAGAGGCAAAACTATGTTTTTGTCATGAAGTCCTAGCCATAACATTCATAACTTTTTTTATTCTCATATCAACATTGCTAGGCAAAGCTATATTTTTCACAAGATAAGCTGTACTTTACAAAAAACTTTGTTTGACTCTGCACATCCAAAAGCATTTTTTGAAAAAATGTAAGCATAGGTGCACACTGGCAAGGCAATAACATACATCTATTCCAAATATCAGTGGCACACTAAAAACTAAGTAAAACATCAAAAACATATAGGAATTTTTGAAAATGCATTACTGCTAAGGAAATATGAAAACCTGGGATTCTTAGTTCACAGTTTTGATCTAAAATGTTTACGCTCACCTCCCAATTGTGTCAAGGGGATCCCAGCACAGGTGAGTTCCTAACACTAAAATGTTACCTCTCTTGGAGCCTATTGGAGTTTAAAACCAGTGCAGGATTATTCAGTAGCAAGTTCTTTTCACTCCCTGAGGCGTTGTAGTCTGAATAGGCTCCAAGAGAGGTAACATTTTAGTGAGCTTAAACATTTTTGATCAAAACAGTGAACTAAGAATCCCAGGTTTTTATATTTCATTAGCAGTAATGCATTTTCAAAAATTCCTATATGCCTTTGATGTCTTACTTAGTTTTTAGTGTGCCACTGATATTTGGAATAGATATAAGCTGTACTTTACAGTTACCATTTTGCCATACATATAATGTAACTAAAGATTTAAGAGCCACTTGTATGAAAACTGTTTAGATCTAATACTTTCTTTGTTGCCCATAGCAAACAATCGCAGCCTTTATTTTATATAGTGCTCTGAAAAAAATAAAGGTGAGCTCTGATTGGTTGCTATGGGCAACAAAGAAAGTCTTAGACCTAGACAGTTTTTAGTGCATGTCCCCCCCCCCTTAATTTACATGAACTTTTTCATGGGCTAAATGCAAAAAAATAAACAATTGTGCCATTTTTATTTATCTTAGCTGATCAGAAGTGTTCACTATTTTGACGTTTATTTTAAAATTTTTAATTAAATTGCTTTTATGCCAATATATTTAGTACGTTTGCAAAGATATTTTTTTTCTTTTTTCCCTTTATTCTATAATATGATGGGTTCAAAAGAATTACGGTAACAGAATTTACAGATACAGCATTCAGTTAAAAGATACTTATTGAGTTTCACGGAGAGTAACTCTCTAATAGAACATGTGAGCCTCGTGGGTTGTTGTGTTTCTGCTCCCACAGTCATCTTGAGCTTGAGTCTTGGCAGGGAAAAGTAGGAAATGTCGAGAACAGTGTTGCTTCAATAGATCCCTAAGTTAGTGCTAGAGTCCTATGTGTTTTTAGGGGCTAATTTAAATTTTGCAGTTTTCCTGGTCCAGTGATGCCATGTCAGTTCCAGTCCACCATAGATGCTACCATAGATGCTATAATATAGATAACCTTTATGTTAGGGTAAACAGAAGTGACATTGGACCAGAAGTGGCACCAAAACAGGAGCACTGTGGAACAGTACATTAAATCATAAAAACCTTAATCCTAACCTAGAGTTAGGTTAAATTGTCTGGTGAATGAGTTGCTGATGAGACATCAACGTGAATCTGAAGTTCAATACAAGCTGAGAACTAATTAAATATGTAGAGGCATCCACCAAGCACTGCCAGCGTGCCAGGAGGGACTTACCCAATGCTGTGGTTAGGGGAATCAGTGCTAGGAGGCAGCAGCAGTAATGGCTGTAGTTTTTTACTATCCTGTGTAAGATAACGTCAGAATGCTAGGAAGGCCACGTGTGCCTTTTCTACAGTTCACCAGTATTGGTCACTATGCAGATATGAATTGGCTAGCTTGGATTGTTAGCCAAATGATCAATTTTAGGAATCGTAAGTAGATGCTTTCTATCAAGAAAAAAAGGGAAATCGAGCTCTTATCAGTAATTTAATGTGCAATGTAGAAGCAGCATACGTACAGGAGTCTATATAGTGTTGCTTCAGCCAGTATTTGCAGTACAGGAAGTGATTCAACAGTAGAGGAATCAGTTGAGCAACTTCTGCTGCATAGGCCAGCAGAGTGCAGAGTGTTGCTTTGCTAGTGGTTGTCTTGGCAATAAACCATGCATGAGTAGAGTGAGCTGAGCAGTACAAAGTTTAGTTCGATTGAACTCGAACTTTAGTGTGTTTGGTTCGAGGTTCTATTGAACTAGAACTCGAACCCATTTAAAGTATATGGGAGAGATGTTCTGGTTAATTTTTATACCGGTGAGGAGACGCTGGAATTACATCACAGTAAACTGGATTTGTGCACCAATAGTGAAGAAAATTTGGCTCTAAGCAGTCACAGAAAAAAAATTGAGAGGCTAAAATATTCCTTCTTTTTATGGCTAATGAAAAGATGAGGGAAGCTAGAAGTAGGGCGCTAACTATAGAGAGGTTGCAGCGGTAGCAGCTGTCTGGGGCCTGAAGACTGAGGAGGCCAAAAGCCCTTTACCACAAATAAAAAAAACAATAGGAGATTTGGAGTCGGTGTGTTATAAAATACTAAACCCCAAACTGCAAAAATTGAATTTTGGGCCACTGAGGAGTATGATTTAGCAATTCGATTTAATATATACAATGTATATGACGTTAGGTGTTATGTGCATTGCAAGTCACAAATAACAGCTTTGGGTGTGGGAATATGCATACCAAAAACTCCCTAACTATTGATGTCTTATGGAGAGGAAAAAGCTATTCAAACGAAGAGCAGTTGTACAGTCAGAGAGTGAGTGAACACGATGTCCCAGGCAATACAGTGAAATATATGATACTGATGGTCATGTGATATTAAAAAACAGATGCGAGATTACACTAGCAATGAATTTTTTGACCTCTCTGTGCTCTGCATGAGTGGATGGCGCCAAATGGCGAAAATCCACTGAAACCTGAACTGAAAAATGGCGTGTGAGAGAACAGGACACTCTGCTCGAACGAACAGGTAATGTTCGGCTTCAGGTTCTAAAGATTCGAGACGTTTACTAGACCTGTAACTTTTCTAGAACAGTTCGATAATATTAGCTCATGAGCAGTTTCTCTTTCAATTGAGAATATTTGGCAATCTGTTTAAACGGGAAGTACTCTGCCTTGCTGATGTCAATGATATGGTGGAATTCCTCTAGGCTGCATTCCATTCTCCTGCCAGCTTGTATTTACCCCTTGGATTTGTCATCATTTCTTTATCTACAACAAAGAGAGAAAGATGAAACTCTTTATACAAATGCAGGCTGAAATGGTTAAAAAGATACCAAAGTTACATAGTTTTCTTTTTATATGTAATTTTTATATTTAAAAAAAACTTTTATTTTTAAATTTGCTTTGCTTAGCCATTTGTGTGATAAGTTTTTGTTTCTCAATGACAACTTATGTAGTTGGTTTGTACTTTTTTTTTCTTTTACAATGTTCACGATTCAAGATAAATAAATACATTTTTACAGATGTGGTGATACCAATTATGTTTGATTCTTTTAAAGGGGTTGTTTCACTACATACATTATTTACTCGTCTTGTTTTTTCTCGGTTTTGTTTTTGAAATAGGGTGTGATACTGGTGTATGGCCTGCAGTGATGAGTGCTGGAACACCGGTTGTAAGTTATAGCTACCAATGCTGGCAGACTATCTAGGTGATTGAACGGGTCTGTAGCTAATAGGACCTGAGAAGATGATACCAGCCCATACAAGAGGGTTATATCAGAATTAGGTAGGACCTGTTAATGGACACTATTGCAAAAGTAGTTGTTTTGCAAATTTTAACTAAAAAGCAATTCTTGTATTGAGAAAACCCCTTTCATTCTTTTCTTTTTTTTTTCTTTTTCCATATAGTCTATAAATAGAAAAAGGAGGGTGTTGCATCTTTATTTTTTTTTTTTAATTGTCCATTTTTTTACTGTATTATTTTACTTATTTATTTTGTCCCCCTAGGGTACTTAGCCCCTTGTGGACAAAATACCTCTTGTACACTATACTACAAGGCAAATTTTTTACAGTATAGTGTATAAATAACATCAGAGAACTGGGGGCCTTCACAAGGGTAACAGGCGTGGGTACCCTCCTTCTGTATGACTGCTTACAAGCCATGGTACACTGAATAGTCAAATGACCAGGATTGAAGTTATGAGCTCCGTGTCTGCTTTATTCTTCTGTCCCAACATTATTTTGTACATGTATGTTAAATGTCAGCAAGGATTTTACCCTTAATGTCCGGCGTTCATTTTGTTGAAAACATTCGATTTCCTCCTCGCTTCCCAGAGCCATAACTTTTTTATTTTTCCAAATAGACATATTGAGGGCTTTTATTATGGGGCCAAGATGTACTATTCTAATGGTGCTTATTCACTGTACTATAGGATCATATGGAAACGCAAAAAAACATACCAAGTGGGAAAATTTGTGAAAAAACACATATTTTCGCCATGGTTTGCGGGTGTTTTGTTTTTTAGGCGTTCATCTTGGGTAAAATTTTTACGTATTCTATAGGTTATAGGCCCCGGCAATACCAAACATGTGGGGGGGTTTTTCCGTTATGTTTTGTCCTTTAAAAAAAACCCAAAACTTTCTATTTTTAAAATTTTGTCGGGCCCCTTTTTGGGGCGACCAAAAAAATTTTTGTATAAACCTGGGGTAAATAAGTGCATTTTTTGCTTGCGAAGTGTATTTTTTTATCGGACAGTTTGGAAGCATGCGTTTTTTTTACCTTTTTTTCCATTTTTTTTAAAAAATAACCAAAAAACGAATTTTGGTGTTTGAAATTTTTTTTTCTGGGTGTTACTAGGAAAAATTATGTTATATTTTTTATCTTTTTTTATAGTCAGTTTTTTGACCGGGATACCAAATATTTAAAACTTTTTTTTTATTTTATTGTTTTTTTTTTGAAAAATGGGAAAAAGGGGGGTGATTTAAATTTTAAACTTTTTTGTATTTTAAAAAATTTTTTTTTTTTTTTTCTGTAAATTGATCCCCCATGGTTTTGACCCCTAGGGGGCGGATCGTTAAACAGTTAAACATGCATAGACAATGTATTAAACTGTACCAAGATGGTGGTTTCCCCACTTCCTGTATGCGGTTGGAAGTGGGGCAAACCAGGACATGGCAGTGATGGGAGTGTTCACAAGGCTTTCCGCTGCCATGTTCAGGCATTGGATCGCTGCAGCGATGCTGCGGCGATGCCTATCGCCTTGAAGATCGGTTCGCAGCACCGATCTTCATTCATTCAGATGCCGCAGCCATCTTTGCCGCGGTATCTGAAGGGTTAAACAGCGTGGGCGGGCAACGCGGCCGTTCGTGCGGCACCGGCCGGGGGTTCGCGCCAATTCGCTCCTTGCCCCCGCCGGCTGTGCGGGGGGGGGGGTCGCGGAGCGATCCCCCTGCAAAACCCCTTAGCAACCCTGGGACGTACTCATACGTCCAGGGTCCTTAAGGGGTTAAAGAACGCTTGTTAACATATCTATCTGGAAACTTAAAGGGGTTTTGCCATGATCTAATGTGGATGTGGGATCCTCCAACTGGGTATTTAATCACTTTCCTAAATATATGTGATTTTTTCAGAAATGTTTTTTGTGCAGAACCATACGTTATATTGGGTGTTTGTTGATTTTTACCTATATGGGGCGGAAGGTGTGCCTCAATTTTGGGTTTCTGCACCCGCCAACTCTCACAAGCTGTCATAAGAGTGCAGCTTGCAAGTCTGGTGTGTTTTCTCATTTTTTTATCTCTGTATAATGGAGGTCGGTTGACCCAGTGAGAGGCCTTGATTTGACTCTATTGAGAGGTAAGGATAGTGTAGGACTGCTAATTTTGAGATCACGTTGAAAGTCGTGGGCAGTTTAACCATCTTTTGACCAAAATATGTGAACCGAGAATCTCAAAGTTTTTTCATGTATGATAGATAGCATAAATGCTTCTTTAGGGATTTCCACGTAATTATTGCCTTTTGAAGTAGAGTGCGCTGAGTGGTGTGGGTAGTACATGTATTATATATACTATATATGCTATACTATAGATCTATATATTTTATTATGTCTATGTGTCGCGAGCCTGCAGTGGCCAGTTTCTACGTTTTCAGAAAGTTTTTTGTGCAGAACAACATATATTTAGGTGTATGTTGATTTAACATATGGGGAGGAAGGGTGCCTCCATTTTGGTTTATCTGACCGCCCACTGCTCACAGGTCTGGCATAAGAAGTGCAGCTTGAACAGTCTATGGTTTTCTATTTTTTTCTCTCGTAAATGGGTCGGTTGACAGTGAAGGCCTTGATTGGTCTATTGGAGTAAGGATAGTGGATGCGATTTTGGATCAGTTAAAGTCGTGGAGCTAAAACTTTGACAAAATATGTGAACGAGATCTCAATTTTTTTATTAGATGTAGCAAAGCTTCTTAGATTTCACTAATCTATGTTTGAGAATCCCTGTTGTAGTATTATGGGTAAACATGCAGATCTTTGCTGGCCTCTCCCCCTGTCTGTCAGTGAACGCTGCTGCTGGGCTTATCTTTACTGAGAGTAAGGGAAAACAACCTATAGCTTGTGACAATACAGTTATCTGTGGATTACAAAAAGTTTGCTCAACTTCAAGATGGAAATTCAGCTCGGAAGCGGGAGGTGGAGTGATGACATCACAGAGGAGGTACTTGTTTTTTTTAAACACAGAAACACAACGCCCCTTTTTCAGGCCTCAAGTGGGGAGTATCAGCCTGTTAAGTAATGAAATCACTTCTTAGCAAAACCCCTTTAAGCTATATTACCTGGACCCCAAAGCAGAACATGGCCTGTCATCTACCATGTGCCATTTAAACTAATGGTGTCTTCTATTGGGGCACAGGGGACTTTTGGTCCTCTTAAACACAAGGGCTTAGGTGTAACGGCTACTTCAGCAAAAACCTATAGCTACAGTCCTGTGTCTCTATAGTCCACAAAAGGAAAAACTATATTCATCTCTATGAGTAAAGTATAAACAGATGTAGCAAAGTTTAGTTTGACTGTAATATCACGTTTATTTGTGTTATTTGTTCATAATAGCTAAAGAAAGGGGGAATTTCTCTATAAGAATAGCTTGTCTCAAGCTGCCTAAATATCCATGTTAACTGACCACAAAGCTCTAGATGCACAAATGTCATACACATCAAAATGCACTCACAAAAAACATTCAAGTCTATTCTTATTCAGAGAAGAGGCAATTAATGTACTGTATGTTCAGAAAAAAAAGGCCGCTCCAAACTCCCAGGAGCACAGAATACAATATGTTAGCTTTACTCAGGGGGAAAATCACACTGAAAAAAGCATTAGTTTTATATGTGGACCTGTAATTGAAAGTGAACATATCCATTGCAGCCAAGTGTAGAATTGTGTATGAAAGCGCTGCAACCGAAGCGTGCACATAGAACAGATAGAGTACCAGAACAGCAATTTCATTTTCCTGGCTTCAGCGGTTCAGAGACTGTGTGTTCCATTCTTAAAAATCCCAAAAATCTACAATGCTTCAATGAAATGAGCAAAACAATATGCAAACTGTGCTTTCTAATGCGTGAAACACAAATAGTATAATATAAGACCATGATGTGAGTATGAAATTCAACACTGTCATACAGCAAATCGTAACCATAGGTTTTCCCTGGATTATTTTTTTTTCATTTTTATTCAAGCTGCATTGCCGAGTTACATACTTTATTGAAATTCCAGTTTTAAGTCTGAAGCTTCATTTTAGGAAAGTGATTTAAGGAGATACTGTGAATAGCTTTTTGGATCTATGAACAATACATTGTCAAAAGGCTGCAGAGAACATTTACAGAGTTGTGTTGTAGCAATCCATTCATCTGAAGACTTAGGGCGACATGTATGAACTAAGGCGCTGACAGGCCAGTTCTAAATCGCTTTAAGGCAGTGTAGAATGTGCCAGAATGTATGAACCTGTCCTTCTGCAGGTCATACATAGAGGCGCAGTCTAGAGCCAATACGACAACTCAGGCTCAGGCACCACCTTTAACCTGGTCTAGCTGTTCTAACTGTTCTGCGCCTAGGTTCGGCATCAAAGAATCATAAATAAGTCTACTTCTATGAATGTGATGCGGTGCCCCCAGAACAACCCCAAATCTTTGGCGCATAAAAAAGTGTTGCTCCTGCACTTATCATGCCAAAGTTTGGAATGTGACTATTCATACATCTATAGAATAGGTCGACCAAAGCTTTTTAAGGCCAGATAACTGGCACAGCCCCATTCTTACATGTCACCCTAAGTTAAATAAGTATGGCTGTATACCCCCACTCCTTGTCCATATACTGTTTTCCACTGTCCAAGTAGTGAAGTCAGGCAGTAACACATGTGCTGAACAGTGACTTCCCAATCCGGATGAAGCAAGAAGTAAACAGAAGACCGTCAGCGAGTAAGAAAGGTGCAGCGCTGGATCTGAAGTGAGTGTAATTTTTTTTTTTTTTTTAAGGGCATTAGCAGCATAATAAAATTAAAAAAAATTAATAAATGGACAACCGCTACAATAAAAAAAGCTTCCATAAGAAGTTCCCATTCAGTAATATCTGTCTGCATACATTTTACAAGTTTCTTTTTCTGAGATTCTGAAAATACAACCTCTCACAATCAATATAAATTACAATACTAAATACCTATTTTTTTTTAATTTCTTAATTTGTGTATAACCTAAAACAAATAGCTACAATGTTTGTTTCTTATTTGGTGAAACTAATACACACACACACACACACACACACACACACACACACACACACACACACATATAGTGAGTTATTTCATGGCCTTACTTGAAGATGTTGGACCACTATGTAAAACATAGATATGGGCCCACTACTTAGAGCATATCTCCAAATACACAACAACTTTTTACAAATCAGCAGCAAAAATAATAATGTAATATATCGTATAAGAAAGAATTTTTCTTTCCTCGCTTATCAGCCTCCTTTCTCCCCTTCATATTTTTTTTTATCTGTTCACTCACTCAGGAATCTGTAGAGCAGACAATATGGTCTTCAGATTCACTGAGAGTTCAGCTGCTTATAGTAGTCTATGCAGAGGGGAAAGGGAAAGCATCAGCAGGGAGGATCTTATACAACAGAACGGAGCAATGTAGCTGACAGATAAAACATTCACTATACAGCCAGCACCATTTTTGTTTGTGCCTTCTCCTCCCCTGCCCTGTCTATGGTTTTCTAAGGACAGCTGTAACCTGACCTCTAAGTGAGGCTGGAGCCATGTCTTCTTTCTCTGCAGCACAGATTTCCTAACTGATTTATGCATGAGTGAATAGATAAGGAACGAGATGAATGAAAAAGGTGACATTTTTCTCAAATAAGAAACATTACGTTATGTCCACACATCAATGTTAAAATGCCGTCTCAAATCTGGCAGCATTTTAACATCGCCGTACTGTGGTCTTTGGCGTGGGTTTGCACTAAAAACCGTGGTCGGTTTTTGGATTTACTGCCAGCCCAGCACACGGACTGTACAAGAATCCAAAGAAAGATACAGCATGTTTTAAAATCCGTCGGATTTAAATTGCGGTTTATGTGGATTGTTTATTGTTGTCTGTGGGGCACTGGTTACAGTCAGATTTTCGGCAGATTCTAAATACTGAATCCACCGAAAGTCTGACCAAAACCCAGTGCTGTGTAGATATAGCCTTACTTGTAAAGTGATCAAGCAATTTATTAAGTACATTATTTTTTACTGGTACAGCTTTTCTTTGCTTCTTGAAACCCCCAGGCAAATATGTTACTTCATGCATTAGGCCAATTTTTAGGTCTTTCAATCAAAGGGAATGGATAGAAATCTGATCTGTGCAACCTGCAATGATGAGCCATTGCTGTTAAATGTACGGTTAACCACCATTCCATACAACTGCTACTGACAGTGATGAGCTGGTGAGGAAGACTGGGGGACATTGTTCCCTTTTTAATAGTAATTGCTGAGGGTCCCAGTTTCAGGGGCCCCTATCAATCTGACAGTTATCCCCTTTATTGTCAGTGGATGACAAAGACAGAACAATAAGGCAATGTTCACACGGCTTATTTGCGGGGCGTAATTACGCCCCGCAATTACGCCGTGTGGACAGTGGCGGGGCGAGAGCGGGGGAGGGAGCGGGGTGCCGGCACCTTGCCGGCCCATAAACTATCATTACCAGCGGCACGTATACGCCGCTGGTAATTCACATGTCACTTATCTCCCCCTCGGTGTATTCGCCCAGCAGGGAGAGGAGACGTAATCCATAGTTCTCTATGAGAACTGTGGATTACTGTAATGACCGGGACGTATTCCAGCCGTAATTTGCGCACTCCGGCGCGTAATTACAGACTGAAATACGTACCATTTTAAGCCGTGTGAACATAGCTTAACTGCATGATTTCAATTTTCATGTAAACGTATGGTTAAAATATAAGGAGAAAACAAATAACTAAAAACAAAACATAAAAAACTCTGTGAATGGAAAATATCAGTGCTGTCATAGCAACAATCAAAGTGTTTGCTTTTATTTTCTAAGTTGTAAAAAGAGGTCATTCTTTATGTACAATAATGAAATTCTCTCACGCGTGTTACATCGGTAGTATATATGTGTGTAATTCTATATTTGCTGCCTTATAGCATTTCTATTGTTAGATTATCTAAAGGTCTTGAATGATGGTAGCACAAATGTTATAGTGATTCTCAGAATCTTCTGAGTCTTGTACAAAATAACAACTGTTAAGAAGGTTTGCAAATACATCTAAAAATTAAATAAGCTACTGCTGCCTAATAAAATTTTAAAAAAGCTATACTTAACAATCTCCTCTCACTGTTACCCATGTACTCAACATACTAAGAGTACTGGAAAGAGCTGGGTTACCATCAGAAGTGAACCCTCTAATGTGATAGTTTGCTTATGAAAAGTAACTGCAGGCTAATACTTATCCATAGACCTTCCCATCCTGAAAGTGTCAGGCTGTAGCCACTGGTTTAACTTGAAACATTTTAAACATATACCTTGGCAATTATGCCAGTATTCTGGCACATTTTGTACGAAAATACTTGGGAACATGCTTTACCCCACATTTATTATGTATTTTAGACACTTCTGCACTGCATCCGGCAAAAAGGGTGTGGCAACACAAAAAGGAAATACTTGCATAGAAAAGGGATTCGAAAATAGGCCCGCTCCACATAACAAAGTAAATGCAAAAAATACAACATTTTGTTGGGTCAAAAAGGAGTATACATTAGAACATTAAAAAAGCCCAAATAGGTTTTAAAGAATTTCTAGAATAGTCAGAGAGAGTCAATATACAGCCCCACAAACATAAAATACAGTATGCATACAGACAAAAGGATGCCTAAACTCTGTAATAAAGAAGATATAACATTGTGCTGAAACACCGACCCCTTTTTAATAGCACAAAATAAATCAAAGATAGGAAAGGATGTACCTAGATTGTACAGCAGGCGCAACAACTACAGATATTTACCAACTCTCTCTGGAAATAGTGGTGTAAAGGTAGGCTATGTTCACACGGCAATAATTGCTGGACGTAATTACGGCATGTGGCAGCCTGCCGGCCCCATAGACATTCATTACTCTTGGCGCGTATACGCCGTGAATAATTGACGTCACTTCTCTCCCCGATCGCACAATACGCCGAGCAGGGAGTGAAGTGACATAATTCATAGTTCTCTATGAGAACTGTGGATTACCGTAATTACTGGGACGTATCTCACCCCGTATTTAGCACAGTACGGCGCGAAATACGGGGCGAGATACGTCCCAGTTTAAGTCGTGTGAACATAGCTTTAGGCTATGTTCACACGGCTTATTTGCGGGGCGAAATTATGCTCCGCAATTACGCCGTGTGGATGGGGGCGGGGCGGGAGCGGGGGGCCGGCACCTCACCGGTCCATAGACTTTCATTACCAGCGGCGCGTATACGCCGCTAGTAAATGACATGTCACTTATCTCCCCCCGCAGCGTATTCGCCGAGCAGGGAGAGGAGACGTAATCCATAGTTCTCTATGAGAACTGTGGATTACCGTAATGACTGGGACGGATTCCAGCTGTAATTTGTGCACTAGGGCGCGTAATTACAGACTGAAATACGTCCTATTTTAAGCCGTGTGAACATAGCCTTAGACAAGACAGTCTAAACATTCACTAGATTTTTTAAAAATATGATAAATCTGGCACGTTTTTTGACTGTATAGTCTGAGTTAATACTCTCGATGTATGACACAGTATTGAGAAATCTGCAGCAATATGTACAATCTAATTCTTAGGCAAAAAATCCCTACTACAATGTAATGCAGTATAAGGAATTGCTCTCTTTGGCTTTAAACTAATTAAAAAACCAGATACTACACATCACAATAGTAATTAAAAAACTAAATTGTGCTCTGTATTCCATATAGCGTTTACTTTTTCCTGCACAAATGTGCTTTCAGGAGCTCTGATGTGCAGAGAAAAGCAGGGGATTGGTGTTGTTCCAATCAGTCTAACCACCAACAAAAAAATTGGTTAGTAATATAGAGGGTGAGTCAAAAGTTCCAGGACCCCCTTTAATTTCAGAAACAAAAGGGAAAATGACATATCTGAATATCCCAGTTAGTAATGGGGGGTCTATCTTTTAGGTTATGTCCGGAACAAGTCCGCCATCTTGAAAGCCGCCATTTTGGATCAAGGTCAAGTTTTTCCAAAGGGAAGGTGATATGTAGTATATCAAAGAAGACCAGAATTGTCTCAGAAATCAATTGCTGCAATCAGATTTTCAGTATTTTTTGTGTTTCACAAGTTATCAACACAGACAGTTGCAACAACAACAGCTATTTGATATGTTCAATGTGTTCTTGTTGGTGTTGGACACAGAGCTGAAGGTGCTGGATCCAATCCTTACAAACTTGCATGAGTACTTTCTGTATTGATAACTTTTGACTCACAAGAGACATTATAGATCTGATCTCAATTTCTGAGATAATTCTGGTCTTCTTTGATATGCTACATGACAACCTTCCCATTGGAATAACTTGCCCTTGATCCAATATGGTGGCTTTCAAGATGGTGGCCATTTTCCGGACATAGCCTAGAAGATAGGCCCCCTCACTTCTTACTTGCTGGGATATTCAGATATGTATTCTTCCCTTTAGTTTCTTAAATAAAAGGGAGTCCTGGGACTTTTGACTCACCCTGTACTATCATTTTAGTACATAACCCCCCCAAAGATGTATTGTTTCATCCAAATGGCTATAATCCTACTGCAAAATAAACCTACCTGTAAAGTCAGTGGATGGTACACCTACAGAAGTTTTCCCATTAACATTATGTGCTAGCTGTAAAATTCTTCAGATTCTGGTCATTTAATCCTTTAGATTCTGTGGTCAATAGGGAATGTGGCATTTAAGGATTATGACAAAGAAGGGGACTCCCTCTGTGTTCCCATTACTGCCATACAATGAGATTTCAGGGATCCAAAATAGTGGCAAAATGCTGGCATAGATGGTAGATTATATCTATTCCCATCCATTGACAGTGGGGGGAAAAAACATAGCTTTTGAATTGTATTGCTGAATCTATGTGAAATTCTACATAAAGCCAACCACAAATAGGGAGTTAAAAGGGTATTCTCATCACAACTATTAGCTTTAAACATGCAGGCAAAGGAAAATAACGACTATTACCAGATATACTACTGTTCTGATTTTAATTCCTTTCAGAGTAAGAGCAGTTTTTATCCCCGGCTATTGTACACAAGCTTCTCTAGGTTACTGACCACCCCTCTCTCTACTCTCATTGCTCCAGCAGCCCTGTCTGACAATAGTGATGTTACTCCCTGCTTATCAGCAGCACAGGAGCTTGTATATACTGGCAAACTTAACCTTCAAAGCTCTGTAGCCTTCTGTCTTGTTTTTTAAACCCTAGTATTAGCCATATAACTCTAACAGGATCAGCTAGGAATAGTAGAGCTGATATGTCAGCCACTGCTGTAAAAGTACCCACAGTCTGAAGAAGAAGAGGGAGCTTAAAGCTGGCTGTGAAGATCAGTCTCTATGAAACAGGATAGTGAGAAAACCCCTGTGGGAAATGGGAATGCCCCATTTAAAATGCAATCAGACTGCAAGAGCTGCAGAATAGAAACATGACTGTAAAAAAATTCTAAGTCATAAAAAATGGCACAGAGTTTTAAGAAAAGATACTCTCGAATTGTAATTTTATGGGTAATGTAAGTATTTAATAAAACAATCGCCCAGTTTTAGAAAAAGTGTAGCCCTATATCTTGAAATATTGGGCCAACAACACAGTCAAGTTTAGTCAATTCAGAATGCAGCGTGCAGAGTCTTTATTACTGATCTCTAGTGCTTTCAAGGGCATTGCTAGGGTCTTAATAGATCTGGGGAACAAAACCCAAGGCATGTGTTCCCCTTATAAGAGAAAAAAAAATAGATTTATATATACGTATATAGTTATCTAATAATACCACTTCACCAGGAACACATATTAGCACCATACTTCCACTTTACATCTAGATAATCAATAGAAAACATAATACAAAGACCAAGGTTACCAATAACACCAAATAATATCGCCATTACCTATTACCTGAATACTGCTATTACCAGCACATAGTGAATTGCATACAATTATGCGGATATATAACTATTAACAGATCATTCAAACTCTTATTGTTGCTCTTATACTTTCTCGTATTGACTACTGTAAATCCCTGCTTATCAGTCTCCCTCTCTGTAAACACTTCCATCTCCAATCTGTCCTGAATGCAGCACCAAGGCTCATCTTTCTCTCCACCCGCTATACTAATGCCTCTACCCTGTGTCAGTCACTGCACTTGTTGCCCATCCAGTACAGAATACAACAGAAACTAATCACTTTTAACTATAAAGCTCCCCACAACGCTGCACCCCCCTACATCTCCTCGCTCATCTCTGTCTACCACTCTATCCGGTCTCTTCAGTCTGGTGATGATCTTAGAATACATGCTTCAATCATCCAAACCTCTCATGCTCACCTCCAAGATTTCACGCATGCTGTACCAGTTCTCTGGAACATGCTACCCCATACGATCAGGCAAACCTGTAGCCTTTAAAGTGTTAAGTGTGTCATGAGAATGCATCTTCTTAAGCAGGCCTACCAAGATCCCTAATTGTTAATACCCGCCTTTCTGTCACACACATTTCTGTCACTTCCTGCACTTGGGCACTCACATGCACTTATCTGCATATAGATGTACAGCCTGGGTGACGAGGTTCATCCACTTTTTATGTAAACTACCTCATATTTATGAAACATGGCTCGACCATTATGTAAACCGAGCACTTCTTCCCCTTCATCTCACAAATACTCCCAAGTAGATTGTAAGCTCTTGCAAGCAGGGCCCTCACATCTTGTGTCTGATCTGAAAGAAGCTTTTTACTGTGTAATGTCTGGTTTGTCTATACTTTACCCTCTAAATTGCAAAGTGCCGCAGAGTATGTTGGCGCTATATGAATAAAGATTATTATTATTAGTATTCTTATCACAAAACTTGAAGTAGAAAGCTTGGAAACATAAAGCTGATTTTAAGAGCTGTATATTGAATAAAGTAGAGACCATGGGAGCTGAACTTTTTTGAAATTCCTCTTATTGACAGCTTCTACCATAGCTAAAATGGCTGTTTACATACAACAATAGATTGCATTCAGCTGTACAGTAAATGGCTTTAGGTAAGGAATTCTTTTAAATGCAATAAAAGCTTGTAATATATCTTCTTCTATCAGCAGTTATATGCCGCATGAAAAAGAGTCTATTTTATTGGGAAAATATTTGATTCTTTTCTTTTATGTGAAATTATAGGGCATCTTTCTAATGCTATTTTTGAAACCATGAAAATTGCAGACATTACTTAAGCAAATGGATCGTACCCATATTGTGGGGATGTAAACTAAGGGCTAATTGCATCTATTGATATGCCAAGTACACTTTACTGAAGTTTCCCAACAGATAGAGCTAGAATCAGTTATGAGCTTATGCAATAATAAAGTGGGTAAATCTAACATAATAGCAATATCAAAATTGCAATATTATAATTTGAGCCCCCCGGTTTTAAAGCAATGGCAAACAAAGCAGCAAGGCATGGGGCTACTATGGAGACTGTTGTAGAATAGGTCACAATGCTAAACTGCTTCCCCAGCTTATATTAGGACAAGTTCACATAGGCGTCAGAGGGTCCATTCCGAGCCTCCATCACAGGGGTCAAACCCGACACATTTAAAGGGGTTGTCAACTTGGCTGAAAACAGTGTGTGCTGGTCAGGGGAACTTAAAAATAGAAAAAAAAATTAATTTATCTTTGAAACCTGTTCTGCTGATCTGGAAACTCCTACCAGTGACATCACATGCATTGGTCATGTGATGCTGCAGCCAATAACAGGCATCAGAAGTCTCTTGTATGAATTGCATATGATCATTGATGCCTGTGATTGACTGCAGCATCACCAATGAACCAATGAACATGTAATCATCTGCAGGGTGTAACAGAAACAGCAGTGGTGCTCGAACTGAGCCGGTTTGCGATGTGATATGTTTACATGCGGTTTATGTGAAGGTCCTATAGCATAGCCTGGCTTCTTTCCTAAAATGCTTATCTAGGTTCAGAAGACTATAATAGTATCATGTATTCGGAAAAAAATTGAGATTTATTACATTCCCCATGAAAGTCATGAAAACATAGAAAATATGCTGTATCTTACATCAGTTAAATAGTTACATAGTTTGTAAGGCTGAAAAAAAGACAAGATGTCCATCCAGTTCAGAATATTTTACTAAAGTGTTGCTAAAGTTATCTTGGATACCTTAAAGAGTGTATATATGTGTGAGTGGAAGGTCCGATTTCAACTTCTATTCAGCTTGGATAAAAATGGCTTCTGTCCTTCTTGCAAGGCTCCTTGGCTCTGCCACCGGGTTCCATCCATTGGTTCCCACACACATCTTTTATACTGTATTACATAGGTGGGGACTCCCAGCTTTCTAGTTCTGATCTTAATACATAGCCCAAAAATATCTATACACCAATGTTAAGCAACTCCCGCCCCCAGACATTACCAGTTGTAAGTAGCTTTCAAAAATAGCTGTGTGTACATGCTAGAATTTGAGTCTCGTATTAACCCATTACAAAATTAGGAATAAACTTTTCAAAATATATATTTAGCAGTTTCAAAGGTGAAATAATTTTTTTTTTTAATCTAGTTTTAACCCACCGTTGACCAGCTCAGCCTGTGTTTAAACAAATGGAAAACAAATGACTGACATTTGATGGACCCTATTGACTACAAAGGGGTCTATTGGGTTTCTGTCATGGTGTCTGTCATTTTAATGGACATATTTGCGTAGCATGCTGTGCTATTTTTCTGTCATGTTTGACGGAATCTGCAATGGAGCCTCCGATGCAAATATGTACAGTGTATTGTAGTGTCTTCTACACTTGAATTTATAGATGAGCAGCGGGCTACTATATTTGTACAAAAATGTTAGAATAGACTCATCTTGTAAGTAAATTTGTATGTGTAATTTTTGAATTAGAAGTGTCTCTTATGAGTGTTGAGAAGGAATCTGAACATATGCTGCATCACACTGAAGCAGAATAGTAATAGATATAAAGTATGGTAATTAATATTATAGTCTCTCTTAAAAACCAGAGAGCTAATATAATGTTATCACTAGCATATGGTGGTCATATGCCTAAAGCATAAAATGATTTTGCTAAATCATTGCAGCAACTTTATTAAGCACTGAAAAATTGAGAAACACTTACAATGTGTCATATTCAAGATGGGTAATGGAAATGATGGTTCAAAAGTTGTTCTAGAATACGCTACAAGGCAAGAAAACCATGTGTCCCTGGCATAAAATGCATTGAAGAGCCCTAATGAGTTGATGCCAAATTGTTGCCATATAACAATGTATCTAATATGGAAAATATAATTCTAAAAATGGAAAGAAACTCTAATGTAAAGCATCATCTACAATTATGGTGAGTTTTCGAGTATTTTTAGCAAAAGAGTAAAATATGTATGAGCCCTACACCCAAATCACTTCTTTCTGTTGCCTAAATTGATATGCAAATTATCACCATGTCCGTAAGCAGGTCCTGGTAGGTTGTCAGATACCTGGACCCATACTGACTACATCCCACAGCTGATGGAGGGTGTGTGGGGGAGTATCCTTACAGTAAACACAAGATCACTGTGGTTCCACAATTGGAATTAAGTCTGGGGAATTAGAGGGCCAAGGCAGTACTTGGATGTCTTAGTCATGCTCTTCCAACCAATATCAGACAGTTCTAGTCATGTGACACCTCAAATTGTCTTGTTGGAAGATCCCATCTGCCCCAGGAAAGACAATCCAGATGTGTGGGGTGTACGTGATCTGCAAGGATGAATCCATACCCAAATCAGCTGAGAGTGCCTTGCATATGGATGAGTTGACCCAGATAATGCCACAAAACATTTCTTAGGCCATAACATTGCCAACGGCAGCTACAGTCAGGGCCATCTCTTCCATTGGGCCAGGTAGGCCATTGCCCGGGGGCCCCACGATCTCAGGGGGCCCTCCCGGGCAGCCGCCTACCCTGCCCAGTGGAGCGACAGCCGGGATTCGGGCCGCGTCGCCGCTGGAGGCTGGGGTTTCCCCCTGGCGGGCCCCGTAGTACCGGCGCCGGTCTGTGGCGCAGGTCCCCCTTCATACCATAGCTGCATGGTCGGGTCACAGACCCAGGCATGCAGCCATCATGGCCGCCGCTTGCACCGCGCGGTGGAGGCAGCTGCCGAGGCTGAACATCTGGGATCTATTGATCCCATCTGTTCAGCTCCCAGGAGGCCGCGGGGCAGGCGCACGATTTGATGACGTCATCGCGCGCCTCCTCCGCGGCCCTGCAGTCTGCTGTGAGCGGCCACCGGCTCCGGACGAGGAGAAGAGGAGGGAAATCAGGTGAGTAAGATTTTTATTTTATTTTTTAAAACTACTGGTCCTACCTGCCCATATACTGCCCCTGCCTGGCTATATACCTGCCCTGCCTGGCTATACACTGCCCTGCCTGCCCATATACTGCCCTGCCTGGCTATATACCTGCCCTGCCTGGCTATTTCCCGGCCCTGCCTGGCTATACACTGCCCTGCCTGCCCATATACTGCCCCTGCCTGGCTATACACTGCCCTGCCTGCCCATATACTGCCCCTGCCTGGCTATACACTGCCCTGCCTGCCCATATACTGCCCCTGCCTGCCCATATACTGCCCCTGCCTGGCTATACACTGCCCTGCCTGCCCATATACTGCCCCTGCCTGGCTATACACTGCCCTGCCTGCCCATATACTGCCCCTGCCTGGCTATATACCTGCCCTGCCTGGCTATATACTGCCCTGCCTGGCTATATACTGCCCTGCCTGCCTATATACCGGTCCTGCCTAGCTATATACTGGCCTTTCCTGCCCTAATTACTGGCCCTATCTATATGGGTATAATACAGGAGGGGCCTACACTCTATGGGGGAGATATTACAGGGGGCCTACAATCTACAGGGGACAGCATATCTATCTACAGTGGGCCTGTAAGCCTACCTACTTAATGGTGGGCAGCATTAATACCTACTTACTAGATGTGGGGCCCTATAACAGAGTTAGGAATAGGTAGTGAAATGCTGATAAAGTGAGGATTCTAAGATGTTTTTGCGTTACATTCTGCAGGGACGAGTGGCGGCCGGGAGAAGTGGTTATGGCGGAAAGGAAAAGGGAAAAAGAACGATTGAAAAGACAGGACGTCTCCGGTGAGTCCCTGGTGTCAGGGGTTATTTTGCTACTATATTCGATTAGTGCTGTGGTCTCTGTCATGTAATAGTGACCTGAGCTGGTAATGTTTATATTTGTTTCTGTGTTAGGGTGGGATGGGAGGGGGGGCCCCAGTAGACCTATCTGCCCATGGGCCCATAGTGCTGTTAAGACGGCCCTGGCTACAGTAGTGTTCTTTCGGGAGTAGTTACAGGGTATTTGTTCTCCGATGTTTCTTCCTTGACATAAAGCAGAAAATGTGACTCATCGGAGAAGGCAACCTTTTGCCAATCAGCAGAGGTCCCATTCTGATTCTGCTGTGAAAACTGAATGCATTCCTGCCAATGCCACTTCGTGAGTAGAGGTGCAGTGACCATCTGTCTGCTTCAGAGCCCCATATTTAGTAGAGTTCACTGAACTTATTGTAGAGACACATCTTGTAGCCCCTTGGATTATTTTGCTAATAAGATTCTTCACTATAGTGTGTCAGTCCGTCCTCTCAAAACTTCATAGCTGACATTTCCCTCTCACACCAATAATTATCTTTTTTTGCAACTCAGATAAATCACCCATTCTGTCTATACCAGCAACAAGGGATATGTGTGCAGAAAGCCTATCACACACCTTATATTCCCACCAAACCAACTCACAATTTGACCTCCTTTATCAGTTACATGCTGCCGACATCAAAGTAGGAAGTGGTCATAATGATGTGGTTTGACTGTGTAGGAGATTTAAGCTTAGTAAGATTGATTTCCCTCTATATAAAATAGTTATTTTATTAAGCTATATATTTCATAAATACTAGAACTTTTTACTAACCGCTCTAAATTAACATTTAAAAGGGTTTTCTCACTATAATGATTAGCTTTTAATATGTAGTGAAAGGTAACTGAAGATTATAACTAAATACACTGCATAGTTGATTTTAGTTTGGTCAGGAAATAAAGAAGATTATATCTCCTATTAGAGCACACAAGTTTCTCTGGTTACTGACGATCTTCTCCACCGCCCAATGTTGAGGTAATATCTTCGGACTATATTACGCTGTCCACGTCCTGCCCCTTCATCCAATAACAAAGTATATTGGTAGTTCTCATCTCCTTAGCTTAATATCATTTACTCTGCCAAATTACAGTAGTTCTGTGTAAAGTGACAGCCTGCAGAATTGGCTTTTAAGCTGTGGTGACATCTATTTGCTTTGTCAATACATTTCTCATAGGTAATTTCCCTCACACCTGCTACTCTGCATACCACATTTATCTATACTCCAATATCTTCTTAGGATACTTGTGTTGCCTGCTGATTATGTTTTTTTATTTTAGTAGCTGATGACATTTAGACCTAATTTTCATATACACATATGGCATATCTAGTACCAATTTAAGTGCTCAATCCTGCATATTATGCTATTGTCTGAGTTTTAAGATCTCCTAGTATTGCATGAATAATAAAGGTTTTATTTTATAGATTCTTGGACCTGTTTTCCACAGATGGTATCCCACAAACCTCCAGTTTCCTTATCCATGCTTAGCAATGAAGTGAGAAGGTAATCAGTGTAACCGCAGCTAATACAGTAAGGGTATATCTAAAGTATGGATTATTTTGCAGTTTATGATTTAATGGAGACCACTGTAGACCGTCATCTCCCACTGTTCTCTCATCTCTCATCTCTCCAAACTTCCGTCAGTCCACCCATGGTGAGCCACTTCTGCAGTCTTTTTTCTAGCATGGACTTTGTTTACGTAACTAAATGAGAAGATTGAGAAGCATGAGAAACTTTCAGTCTTTAGAGATCTGTAGCTTTGTATAGTACACTTCATAAATCTCCTGCAGTCATATCAGTGTAACAGAAATAGCTAAGAACAGCAGAGTTGGTATGACAATCACTGCTATAGACCCACCCACAACCTTAACAGGAAGTGTGAGTCTAAAGCTGGCTGTGACTCTGTGAAACTGGATGGTGGGAAAACCCCTTCAATGAATATTGTTATTTCTAAAGCCCTGACATCACCCATGACATCAAATGGAGTCGGAATTGAAACAAAGTAAATTTTATAACTCACTGGATATTTTTTTGAATTTAACAAGCCA
>JAODAL010038120.1:0-39585 GCA_025379985.1 Phyllomedusa bahiana
AGGATGAAAAATTTTAGGAGGGCAGTCAGCAGTACTTGGCAGCAAAGAAAGGGGGCCCAAATATCCTCTGCTTTTTGCAGTAGGCGGAAAAGTATAGATGTGGGAGGGGTGGGGGGGGCATGTTGTGAGAGGTCCCCTCGGAAACCCAAAAACCGGTGGGGAAGCAGTGCGATGAAACACAAAATGATGATGTAGCCGCCGCATTTGGGGACCGGTGAGGAAGGGTTTCATCGTCGTCAGGAGAAAGGGCGTCACTTGCGGGGGGGGCACGGCGCAGCCGCAAGTGGGCATGGGGCCAGAGTCAGCGGGAAGCGCAGTGTGGGGAGGGAGCCAAGGGGTCACGGGGTAAAAAAACCCGCTTCCAGGCCCAAGAAAGTAGCGGCACGGGGGCCTCAGCGGGGGCAGGGGTGGCAGTAGCACTCAGTGGGGAGCGTTGTGGTAAAATCCGATACTCGGCGGTGTGGCATTTCTTTGCTAAGACACGGGGGAGCCGAATATGGGTATATGTAGAACGTAAGCAGAAAAAGTGAACATGGCCGGGGAGCAACGTTTGGCACCAGGGGCCCTGCGTCAACAAGCAGCTCACCACCCGGGTGGCCGGGAGAAAGGGGCTCAGTTGGGGTTTTGGTCCATCTGCCGCCGCAGCAACAGCGCAGCAGGCCCAGTGGCACGCTGCCTTGCAGCCATAAAGGGCTCCCCCCCTCTGCAGAAGGGAGCGTTTCTCTTTACATCATCTCCCGGTCCAATGCCCCTGCTCCCCCCTACTCAGGCGCCAGCCTTCGGGCGAGGCGATTGCAAAGGACAACAGTATGCGTCCAACCATCCTAAGGGGCAGCAGCTGACCGTGCCCTGTAAAAGTTGTTGATTGCGTCCCTTCCTTTCCAAATGGGGGACTCTGCACCTTTCGAGAACTAATGGCTTGTCCGAGCCGAGATGGGAGTTACAAGCCTAATTTTTTTTAAAAAAGGCAGTACCAGCACTTAATAAAATGTAGAACAAAAGGGGGGTTTCATTCCTTGAGTTATCGGTTTTTTCCCAAAGGTGCACGCAGCGCGGACGTCTGGATTTGTAACAGGGTCGGGCCAGTACATGTCCTTTACGGCCCACGGGGGTAAATGTGTTTCCTGCCCAGCCACCAAAAACTTGGAAAGGAGACCCCGCTTTCTCCTCCACCTTTGCCCAAACTGCTGCTCCTGCGCCAATGTCCCCCCTCCCCTCCTCCCCACCACCACCATCTCAGCCTCACAAGTATGCCCCATCATACCACTGTGTGGGCACAGCGGTGTCACGCATTCTACCCCCTAGTTGCCTGGGCAACGAATCCACGGGGGAGGAACTGCTCCGCTAAATGCAGCAAGAAATCGATGTGGGGCTTTCTCCGCCCACGCAAATGGGAAACCCATGGGGAGGACAATGGGGGGAAAATGGTGTCCGCCTGCACCGAGGGGGAGGGCCCCCATGCGCCCTGCATGGCGCACTGTTCAATCTGGTTTTAAAAAGGTTTTCCTGAATCTTCCCCCGATTTCAAAAACATTCTGAAAATGGAAAGGGGAAACTGTGCATCACTTTATCCATTCACAAACCCAGGAAACACCCCCCCCTCGATTGCAGGGGCCCAGAACGGCCCCCCCAAACACTTGATATGCGATGTTTCCCCCCGCGGAAATTTCCACCCTGCAATGTTGGACCGACTTTTTAAAAACAGAGAAAGGCCTTTAAGTTTATCTTGATGATCCGGGCAGACAAAAGTACCCCCCTTTAACTTTGATGCCGCCAGTGGCGCTCTGGGGACCCCTCCTTTTTTTGGGGCCATTCAGGAGGGCGATTTGTCATCCCCGGATAGGGGAAAAATAACTTATTCCCTGTTTCTGTCCTGGAACGATGCTAAAAAATCTGTCTGGGAGGGGGGGGAGACATGGCGACTACTTTCCGTGGCCAATAGTCCTTTGGGGCTGAAAGGGAGGAGGAGGAGGAGGAAGGGACATTGGGCAGAATTTGTGTGGTGAAATGAGTGGATTTTCTACCCAGGGACAAGAGGGGAGAGCAGGAGCAGTGGAGGAGGTAGATGGAGTGAGGAAAGGGGGCATTGCCCCCCCCAACCCCGGGGCAGTTTCAGTGAATGGAGGCAGGGACCCCCTCGGAGTCACTTGGGGGAGATGGCCCCAGCATGTTTAAATTTGCCGGCAGTGCGGAATGGGTCAGCACCCCCGGCAAGGGATACTTCTGGCTCTCCCCCCATTGGCCCTCGTTTCGGCCCAAAAAGGGGACCCTTTTTTCCCCCAGCTATTGAGAGGGGAAGACAAATCAAAACTAAGGGAAACCCTCCTAATCATGGTCGTCCCTATGTGGGCATCTCCCTCCTCTGAAAGGTCTGACCGGGGGGTTCCCAGCGTCACTACTACGCCCGCGCTGGGGGAAGGGGGGGGGGGGAGGAGCAGTCCAGCCCATCAGTATAACCTAAGTTGGAGTCCTATGGCATTTCCCCTTCACCCCCCCTATGGGAGGCAGTCCCAGCACAGCGCAGCAGCACAAAAGGGGACTGGAGCTCCCCGAACCCAAAAGGTTTGGGGCCCACTTGGCAGCACTCTGCCACCTCAGTTGAAGACCGTGGAATACTGGGGAGCCAAACGGATGTGTGGCCCCAATTGCCGAGTTTTCATGGAGAAGCTGTCCGCCCGGCCAGTAGTGGGCATCAAGGGGGTTCAGTGCGGCGGGGGGCCCTCATTCCCCAAGGAGAAACCCCCTTTTCCCCCGGGAAATTTTAACAACTGACCTTTGTAAGATGAATCAGGCTGGGTCGGCCCGGATTCCCACACCAAGCCTTAAGGCTCATCGGGTTCAAACACCTGCCCACCCCTATTCTGATGCCCCCCCCACCCACCGACCCCACACTCTGCTGCGTTTTCCCCCCTCTGCCCACCACCACTTTACCAGGGACGGTTTGCCCCCCACCCCCTCAAAACCCGTCATTGTGCCCTCATGCGCTGTGCGTTGCTGTTTCCGGGGCTCCACCTGTGTCATTGGCCCCTCCTGCCTCATGTTGTTGCTCCTGCCGCCCCTCACCTCAAAATCTCTGCATTGTGCCACTCTGTGGCCTACTCCTTTTTTGCCACCTCCAAATTTGTCTTGTGCCACTGTCCTGACCCCCATGCGCTGCTGGCTTTCGCCGTGTCCTCCCCACTGTGTCATTTGGGCCCCCCTGACCTCATGCTGCTGCCGCCGGACCTCCGCTCCAGTCATTGTGCCCTTTGTGGCTTCCTCCTGTTTTGCCACCTCCAGAAAGTCATTTTGCCATGCCTACCTCAAAATGCTCTGTTTTGACCCCTACACTGTGTGATTTGCCACTCTGTGCCCCAAAACTGTTTTTTCCACCTCCAAATGTCATTGTGCCCTTCTGACCTCATTTTGGGTGGGTGCTGCCTGTCCCCACACTGTGTCATTGTGCCCCCTTTATACCCCATGCTGCTGCGTGGTCGCTGTGTCCCCCCACACGGTGCATTGTGCCATGCCTGACCTCAGCTGCTGCCGCCGTGACCCCCCTCTCATTTGTGCCATTCTGTTGCTTCCTCCTGTTTTTCCACCTCCAGAAATGTCAATTGGGGCCCTGCCTGACTCATCCCTTTTCTGCCGCCCGTGGACCTCCCGCTTCAGTCATTTGCCATTCGTGGCTTCCTCCCGTTTTGCCCCTCCAGAATGTTTGTCCACTCCTGCCCATGTGTGCTGTGGCTGCTGCCGGTCCTCCACACTGTGCATTGTGCACTTTCTACCTCATGCTGCTGCTGTGGCTGCTGCCGGTCCCCCACACTTTCATTTGCCCCTGCCCCGACCCATGCACTGCCGCCCCGGACCTCCTCTCAGTCATTGTGCCATTTTTTGGCTTTCCCCCTGTTTTTCACCTCCAAAGTCATTTTGGGCCGGCTGCCCGACCCCATGCTGCTGCCCCTGTCCTCCCTCTCATCATTGTCCATTCTGTGGCTTCCCTCCCCGTTTTGCCACCTCCAGAAGTCATTGTGCCACTGCCTGCCTCTTTTGCTGCCGCCGTGACCTCCGCATCAGTCATTTTGCCTTCTGTGGCTTCCCCCCTTTTTGCCACCTCCGAATGTGATTGTGCCCCCTCCCCGACCCCATGCTGCTGCTTTTTTGTGCCGTTTCCTCCCACACTGTGTCATTGTGCCCCTTTTACCTCATGCCTGCTGTGGCTGCTGCCGGTCCCCCCCACACTGTGTATTGTGCCATGCCTACCTCTGCTGCTCCCCCCGTGACCTCCCCCTCCGTCATTGTGCCTTTTTTTTTGGGTTCCTCCTTTGTTTTTGCCACCTCCAGAAGTCTTGTCCATGCTGAACTCTGCTGTGCCGCCCTGACCTCCGCTCTCAGTCATTGTGCCAACTTGGTTCCTCCTGTTTTGCCCCCACCAAATGTGATTTTGCCACTGCCTGACCTCATGCTGCTGCGTGGGTGCTGCCGTTCTCCACCTGTGTCATTGTGCCACTTTCTGACCTCATCTGCTGGGCCCCGGACCCCCGCCTCAGTCATTGTGCCCTTCTGTGGTTCCTCCTGTTTTGCCACCACCAGAATTGATTGTGCCACTGCCTGACCTCATGCTGCTGCTGTGGGTGTGCCTGTCCCCCACACTGTGCATTGTGCCACTCTCGCCCATGTTGTTGCCCTGCCAAACCCCACCTCAAATCCTGTCATTTGCCACTCTGTGCCCATCCTTTTTTTCCACCTCCCAAATTTGTTCATTGTGCCACGTTGACCTCAGCTGCTGCGTGGGTGCTGCCGTTCCTCCACACGTGTCTTTTGCACTACCTGACCTCAGCTGTGCCCCCGTGACTCCGTCCAGTCTTTGGCCATTTTTGTGGGTTCCTCCTGTTTTGCCACCCCCAGAATTCATTGTCCACGCCTGACCTCAAAAATCTGCTGTTGTGACCTCTACCTGTGGAGTGCCACTCTTGCCCAATTTCTGTTTTTTCCACCTCCCGAATGTCATTGTGCCACGTCGACCTCTGCTGCTCTGTGGGTCTGCCCCGTCCTCCCACGTGTATTGTGCCATTTATGACCTTTATGTGCGTTGGCTGCTGCTGTGTCCTCCACCTGGTCCCTTTTGCCATGCCCGACCTCATGCTGCGCCGGGCCGGACCTCCGCTCTCAGTCTTGTGCCATTCTTTTCTTCCTCCTGTTTTTGCCACCTCCAGAAGTCATTGTGCCATGCCCGACCCCATGCTGCTGTGTGGCGCTGCCTGTCCTCCACACTGTTCATTGTGCCCCTTTTTCTGACCTCATGCTGCTGCTTTTGGGTGCTGCCGTGTCTCCCACGTGTCATTGGTGCCACTGCCTACCTCATGCACTGCCGCCGTGACCCCCGCTCTCATCATTGTGCCATTCTGTGGCTTCCTCCTTTTTTTGCCCCCCTCCAAATGTCATTGTCCACTCCTGCCTCATGCTGCGCCCCCGTGACCCCCCGCTCTCAGTCATTGTGCCATTCTGGGCTTTCCTTTCCGGTTTTGCCACCCCCAAATGTCATTGTGCCACTGCCCTGCCCCCTTGCTGCTGCCGGCTGGCCTGCCGTTCCCCCCACCTGTGTCATTGTTTGGCCACTTTTTGACCTCATGCGCTGCTGTGGCGCTGCCTGTCCCCCACTGGTCATTTTGCCAGCCTGACCTCATGCTCTGCCGCCGTGACCTCCCCGCTCTCGTCATTGTGCCCTTCTGTGGTTCCCCTGTTTTCCACCTCCAGAAAAGTCATTTTGCCCTGCCCGACCTTCCCGCTGCTGCCGCCCGGGCCCCCGCTCTCATCTTGTGCCTTCTGTGGCTTCCTCCCGTTTTGCCACCCCCCAGAAGTCATTGTGCCACTGCCTGACCCCATGCGCGCCCCCGTGACCCCCGTATCGTCAAAATTTTGCATTCGTGGTTTCCCCTCTTTTTGCCACCCCGAAAAAGTGATTGTGTGTTGACTTAAAACTGCTGCTGTTTTGGGGGTGGGGCCGGTTACACGTGTAAATTGTGACTTTTCTGATATTTTCTGCCTTGGGGTGCTGGGTCCTCCACAAGTGTATTGTGCCCCTGCCTGATCATGCTGCTGCCGTCGTCCTCCCGCTCTCAGTCATTGTGCCCTTTTGTCTTTCCTCCTGTTTTGCCCCCCAAATTCATTGTGCCACTGCCTTACCCATGCTTCCCGCCGTGACCTGCTTCATCTTTGGGGGGGGGGGGGGAAAAAAAAAAAAAATTTGGGTTTCCTGTTTGGGCCCCCCGGGGGGGGGTTAAGTGAAGGATTGTGTGGGGTGGGGCTAATTGTAATTGTGAATTTTGATATGGGTGGGGGGGGTGTTAATTGATTTTGCCCCGGATATGTGGCCCCCCGTGACCTCCCCTCTCAGTCATTTTGCCATTCGGGGCTTTCCCCCTGTTTTTGCCCCCTCCCCAAAATTTTATTGTGCCCCTGCCTGACCTCATGCTGCTGCCGCCTGACCTTTCCCCTCTCAGTCATTGTGCCATTCGTGGCTTCCCGTTTTGCCACCACCAGAATGTGATTTTCCACTGCCTGACCTCATGCGCTGCGTGGCTGTGCGTTCCTCCACCTGTGTCATTTTGCCCCTTTCTGACCTCATGCTGTGCGTGGCTTGCCGTGTCCTCCAACTGTGTCATTGTGCCACTCCTGACCTATGCTGCTGCCCCCCGTGACCCCGCTCTCATCATTGTTTCCATTCTGTGGCTTCCCCCCTGTTTTGGGCCCCCTAGAATGTCATTTGCCCCTGCCCGACCCCATGCTGCTGCCGCCGTGACCCCCCGCTCTCAGTCATTGTCCATTCGTGGTTCCTCCTGTTTTGCCCCCCACCGTGTATTTTGCCACTGCTGCCTCATCTGCTGCTGGGTGCGCCGTGTCCCCCACAGTGTCATTTTGCCACTTTCGACCTCATGCTGGCTGTGGGGGGGTCTGCCCTTTTTCCCCCACACGTTCTTGTGCCATGCCGATCATCTGCTGCCCCCCGTGCCTCCGTCTCAGTCATTGTGTTTTTTGTGGCTTCCTCCTTTTTTTCCCCTCCAGAATGTATTGTGCCAAAGCCCCCTCATCGCTGTGGCTGCCCCCGTCACCCTCCACACTCTGTCACTAATTTGCCAAAATGAGCTCTCAGCTTGTTTTTTTCCAGCTTTCGCTGGGATACTTTATCAGGGTACATTCCCGCTTGAGTTTTTTGGTCAGTTTTTTCCCTCTTTAAATGCCAGGAAATTTTTTAGTGAAGCGATTTAAGAGCGGGGGGCAGTCATTGCCTGTCTCTTAACACAACATTGTATGAAGACCCAAAACCCAAACTCCCCCGATATTTTAGCATGGCACAACGTTCTAAAAGCACCTGAGGCTCTGTGCACCGGAAAAAAGCTGTTTTTTAACGGGTTCTGCCGAAGTAATTTCGGGGAAGAAGTTATTTTTTGCCGAAAATTCGGGGAAGGGGAAAAAGAAAAAAATTTCGGGAAATTCCCCTCTTAACAGTACCTAAACTGTTATGACTGAATTTTGAATGTAAGATATAGGACACTTCGGTATAAAATAAAATGGTATTCTGGGACAGACATTCACCTTGCACATTTTCCACACAGAATGCACCCTCGGGGCCTACTGGGATGTTTTTAAAAAATTTTAAAAAACCTTGTAATTTAAAAGTATTAGAAACAAACTCTATTAAATTTGATAAAGTTTTTTCTAAACAGGGGGCACACTTTAATTGCTAGATTTACAGATATTTATTTTATCTCACATTGCTTGTGCTCCTACCTCTCTGGTAAAAGATTCTTTCAGGGAAAAAATTTTTTAAAAAACTGGAAGTTTTGCTTTAACCTTGATTTGACACGTTTACACTTTTTTTCCAGATATCTCTGAAATCGTTAACATTTTTAACTGTTATTTCATTGAAGTCTTTGCTTCTCATCTCTGTCGGGCCTTAGAGGAATGTAAATGTAAAAATGCATATTAAACTCAATATATCATAATGTTTGGCTATGGTGAGTTTTTTTCAAAAATTTTCTTTACATCAAAGTTTTTAAAACCCCCTTTGTAAAGAGTAAAAATATTGTTCCCCTAATAAAACAAAACCCTTCTGTGTGTAATTATAAAAATAATTAAAATATATATTAAGTATATTTATATATAATTTTATATAATAAATTTTACAACACCTTAAAGCCTACCTAATTTATGTTTAGGATTATTCTTTCTCAAAATTTACTCATGGAAATAAGCAAGTTTATTTTGGAGTATATATCATTTATGCATTATTATTTATTTATTTTTGGAGGGGGGAACACCATTTTTTTAATCTTATGTTCAGTGTGGAATTTTTTTTTCATTCTATGTCTTTGCATTTAATATGGTGCTACCCAATTTGTAAAGCTTTTGATATGTTTTATTGCCTGTCGAATAAAAACATTTAAATAAATATATGTTACTACATTTCCAACAAATAAATGAAAATTGCTTGAGAAAGCAGAAGAAAGGATTGCTTTGATCTCTTTGGAAGTGCTGCCTGAATCTCTCTCTTTTTTTTTTTTTTGTGGCCCAAAGGGGTGAGCCCGGGAAAGTTACCTACATTTTTGTATATGCAATGCTGCTAGTCTTTATATTACTACCCAAAACTTTGTTTATTTGTCAGATGGCTTTCTGTCAGAATTTGTTTCCAGTGTTGAAGGCTACATATATATTTCTACATTTTTTTAATTTTGTTTTTACTATTTTTTCTGTTGCTTTAAAGCTCTAGAATAATTATTATTTTAAGGCATGATTGCCTGTCACTGAAAAATTAGAAGCCGTAACTCTGATAGTCCTCTCCCTCTGTCAAATAACTTTTGTTCTTTTTTTTTATTGACTGTGGCATCTAATTGGTTAAACTTCCAGAATTTATGTGATCTCCATTCCTGGCAGTTGTGGCAGGAATACAGCTATGTAATACAGCTTAGCTCCTGTTAATGATCTTATCAATTCACTGGTGAGATGGCAATGAACACTGCACTGTGGAAACTAACAGTCATCCGTGACGTACATTTTCATTGTCGGCCATGAACTTGTTAAAGGGGGTTCTGGGAGACTTCAGTACATAAATATTTGATTAGTGCTAGCCCAAAGACCTCTGCCAATCAGTGTAATGAAGGGGCCACAGTGCTCCCGAGAGTGCCACATCTATTGTTAATATAACAGCAGCATCGGATGCCCTATTTTTCAAAGATACATGTGGTAAAATACTCTGCGTTAGGAAACAAGAACACAAGTTTGATACGTTCTCTTAAATATAAGTATAATTAATCAGTAAAAATATATATATTTTAAAATTTTTATTATACAACACAATATATCACATAAGTAAAGAAGTTTATCTGAAAACAAGTTTTAAAAAAAAGAAAAAAACGGACAACATTCAAGAATAAAAAGCTTACCAAGCCAAAATGTATATAATACATAAGTGCTGTTCATAATTTAAATTTTCAAAATATTTCCCAATAGTTCATATGATTAATACATGTATATAGAAACATTTAGTGCATCTTTAGGCTAACCTTTTATACTACTACTAGTTGGCTTTGTATCAATATTTGATGCTAAAATTTTGGTGCAATGTTGTCATTTTTTGTTACATTTTAAGCCACACGGGGATGCAATGACCTGTAAACCATGATTCAATATAGAACAATCTGTGAAAAGTATTTTAAAACAGGATACAAACATTTGTGGCAAATGCATTACATTTTGGTACATTTAATGACATGGTCTTGGTACAAATACATTACTAAATCAGCCCCACTATTTCTCACAAAGTTTTATGTTTAACTGTTTTAAAAATACATAAATTATCCTGGGAAAATTGCATTTTTATACAATTTTGTCCAAAAAGCTGCTAGAAAAATTTGACTAAGAAAAAATACATTTTGCTATAGTTTATTCTATGGCTGATAAATCATTAATTTAAGGTTAGAATTTATGAATAGATATAAGTTTTTTTGAGTTTGCACACTTTTGTTATAAAAAAAACTATTTTGGCCCAAGATTACCATTAAATTGGTTCCAGTGGGAATTATTGCCTTGCTATTCTTTAAATTTGCATTTAATATACTAGAATAAAGATGTGTTCTATTATGTGTAAAATGTGCTCTATTATATGAGTGTATGCCCTTTAGTTAACATTGTTCTTAGTACTGCAGTGTATAAAATATGAATAGTCTAAGCAGAATATTCTCTGCCTTCTATATTGTATAAGCTTCAAGAACTTAGTACAGCATTCTCCTCAGAGACTAAATTCAATTACATTGCAAATTGAAATAATTAGGAAATACCGCTAATTGTAACTTAATAGAGAATAAACTATACAAATGATTTTTTGTAGTGTTGTAAGAATAAAAAAACAACCTACAATAATATGGCTACTTGCAGATATACAGCATGCACTTTCTTAGGATGTCATGTCCACAGTGAATAGATAGTAAGTTCTGATACCAAATGAAATTAAGATTTTAATGATTATTTTAATGATTATTATCCCCAAACCCTTTTTGGGGAAAAATAACTTTGCTGCAACATTTTTTTTTTCCTTGAAGATACCAAAATTTGATGAATTTTAACATAAGAAAAAATGACTATTTCAAAAAACGCTACAAAAAATATTACGTTTCCCAACAAATTCAATTTTTTAAAAATTTTTATTTTAAGCATTTTCTGTATTTCAGGATAATTTTGTGAAGGTTCAGTGATGAAATGACAGGTCTGCTGATTGGGACCACTGTTACTTTTCAAAGCGTATTTTCCTTGTCAGAGAAAGAACTGCTGGATCATTTAAAATGTTGTAGATGCAAAGGAAGAAAAGTATATATCTGCTGTTCTTTGTTTCAAATCCACAATTTGTACATTGATAAACATATTTACTTTACTTATCATGTAGAAAAATAAGTTTACTAGATTTATTGCAGGCAAATAAAGAACCAGAAAAAGTTTTGTGCCTTGTGTGTTGTATAAAATAATATAGAGAACTAAAAAAAAAATATAGTGACAAATGACACTAAACTATGCATTTATCTATATACAAATCTGCATTTTTAATATTTTCACAAAGTGTTTTTCAACAACATTATTATAAAAAAACCACAGAAAAAAATGTACTACATAAAGGGGTTCTGCCATGACTGCATTCCACCTACTCATAGATTCTCTTGGTCTGCTCCAGCTTTAAAAAGGGGTTTGTTTTTCTTTGCTTTCCCCCCAAGCCAAAACCTTCTGTGATTTTAGGCTCCTATTTCCTTTGGGCCAAAACCTGGGCGAAAATGATATTAGCCTTACAGCAGGGTCTATATAAAGGGAAATGAATACTCTGCGCTAATATGAGTTAGGCTTATAGAGTAGTGGTTAGCTGACTGGCCTTGCAATGGTGGAGTCTGTGGTTCCTACAGTGAATTTTTTTTCCCCCTAAATCATACACATATGTAGAGCGATATTAAAAAGGGGTGAAAATTCTCAAAAATCTTCTATACACAGCCCCCCTAAATGTTCCTTTTCCACAGTATAACCCCAAGCACTTTCATCATACTTTATAATACATTTGGGCTGGACACATTTGGGTGAAGTTTTGGGGATTTTTGGGGATTTTATTATATATATAAAATTTTTAAATAATATATAATTAAATATTATAAAATAAATATATTTTTTATGTTGTGTTTTAAAATTTATATATCTTCTTCATTTTTTCAGAGCACTATGTGAAATTAAAGGGGAGGTCTGATTAGTTGCTATGGACAACAAAGAAAGTCTATTTAATTTTTTTTTAAATATGACACCCTTTATTTTCTAAACATTACAAATCTTAGCACTAAATGTTTTTTCTTATTGAAACCTACAGTAATAAAGAGAATTTAGCACGTGTATTAGTACTCAAAACTTCCCATGTATATTCTTGTTTTCTGAACTGTCTTTATTTTGTGATTGTATTTTTTGTTATATTTTCTTTACAGAAGACAACTGTTATCTAACTGAGAAATAAGCTGTAGTTGCAGTGTCTTGCTTTAAGAAAAGAAAAAAACTTCTATTTCTGAGAAAGGATAGTGCTGTGGACATGCTCTGCAACATCGGCAGTATTCCCTTTGTAGGGGAGACTGAACTTTGTCTATCATTGAAAGTCAATGGTTAATATTGTGGTGTCTGTTTCCAGCCTTATCACTGAGATGTTACCTTTCAGCATAACCTTACATTCTGATGACAATGAGCTAAAAATTCATCTCTACAGAATAGAAGTGTTACGGCTTGTCCCCACGGTACCGGTTATTTGTCGGTTTTTCAGACGATTTGCGGTTTTACAAACCATCTGAAAACCGACAAACAATGCTCCCCCATAGACTTCAATAGGAAATCCGTGCAGCAGTCCCCACTGCACGGATTTTCCGCTGGACTTTTTTTTACTCCGCCTGCGTTCCGAAAAACTTAGAACATGTTCATTCTTCCACCCGGTTTTTCCAGGAGAACTTGAACATGGGCTGCGAAGGGGGAGGGAAAACTGCAGAGAAAAGCCGTCCCCCTGCGTGTCAAAAGAAGACCAAATACCGATCAGCACATCCGACCCGTATTTGGTCTTTAACGTGTAAACGCACCCTTCGTCTATTATGAGTACATAGTGGTCAGAGTGAAAACTGCTATATTACAATTGAGAAAAAAATAGCAACATGGAAGATGAAATAAAATCACTAAAATTTAAATTGTTTACAACAAAGCTGTGAAACATATATTTTTCTAATGATTGATTAAGAACATTACTAAAAACATTGCAGTGTAAAACAAATCTAGTGCAGCATTATAATCCTAATAAACTTATATACAATAACATTGTGAGGTTAATAAAATAGTTTAAGCCTCGTTTACACGCTTATTTGGGCACGATTGCGCCGTACTCCGCCGATTTGCGCTCAGTACGGTGCAATCCCTCCTGTCATACGTAATCATTGCCTCATAGAGTCATGGAACCGTCGCCCCCCCGCTCGGTAAATCCGCCGCGGGAGAGAAAGTACATGCACATTATTACGCGCGGACGCGCCGTAAATAATGCATTGTCTATGGGCGGACGCGCCCCCGCCGCTCCGCCCCGCCCCCATCCGCCCCTTATTCACGGCGGATTTGTGAAACTCAATACGGCTCACAAATCCCGATAAACCGGTGAAAAGCGTAAGTTAAATACCTAAAATGTGTTTATTAATTTATTTACTTGCAATAATAACATTTCTGCATTGTTATATTTTTTTCGGTTCTGTAAATTTTTTAAATTCAGTCTCCCTTTCAAATTTTTTGTCTTATTTTGTTTGCTTTTTTTCATTATAATTTGGAACATAAATTCTACATAAAAAGAATGAGCTTGAAAAAAAAACCCGTTTCCCCGAAAAAAAGACTTTCTTTTTTTAAATTTTTTTTCCCCTAAGAACAAGCAAAGATTTTTTTTTTGGGGGATTTTTTTCCTCCATGAAAAAGAATTCCATTTATTGTTGAAAAAAAAAAATCAAATGTATTAATATACTGTAGTGATTCACCAAAGCATCAGCTAACAGCCAAAACTTGAATTGAATAAAAAAAATGCACATGAAAATTTTTCGGGGATGCTTATTTTCGGGGAAACAGGGTAAGAAATAAAATTTTTTAAAAAATTATGAAAAGTAAGTTAATTATTACTTCCGTTGCTAATATTTTCCCAAAATATTCCCTTTGGTAATTCAAAAAAAATGGCAAATGTCTAAGAAAATCTGATGTTTACAATAAATAAATTCCTTTTTTTTATCAATGCATTATACCATATCCCCTATGTTGAAAGCTACTTTTTATTTAAAATGCCAAAAAGTGCCCCATTTTTTATTATTGCAAAAATTTTTTCATTTTTTAAATGCCCCAAAATGTCAAAAACAAATTTTAAAAAATTTAGTTGCATTCTTTCCCTTTTTTGGTAAATGAAAAAGGGATGATGCATGAAAACACACTATGAAAAATACAGTAAAAGGGTTTGGGTATTATAAGTTTATATTAAATAAAGGGATTGTACATGCCCGGGGTAATTTTGTTTTATTCAAAAGTTTACTAAAACCCTAGGGGGCTTAAAGGGAAAACTCTTTTTTTTCCCCTTTTAGAAAATTAGAAATTGCTTTAGGCACAGATTAATTAAAATTTTGCTTATCGCAGCTGTTTTACGGGGATTTTTACTGTGCCACGGGGACTTTGATTGCTCTCTGATTTTTATGAATCACAGAGCAAGTTGTTGACCGGAATGGATCTATCTTTCCCTTTTGGGGTTAAAAAGCCATAAAATGAAATAGAGAGCAACTCTTGTCAGCATCAAAAGGCACAGTGCTTTTCAGCTAATCAGAGAGAAGGTTCTGTGATTAAAGGTTTTTCGCCCCAAATTGTTTATTTAAAACAAAAACACCCACTTCCCCCAAAAAAATTGGTGAATAAAAAAAAAAAAATCCTAGAGTTTTTTTTTAAAATTTGTTTCAATACTTTAGTTCCCACTTTGCTACTTACTCTGCTCTTTATCCTTCTTTATTTTAGTCCCTGGCATTGTTGTATATATAGGTTTCCTTTGGTCCCTTTTTGTAACTCCCTGTTCCCCTTTAACCGATAGATTTAAAATTGTTAATTCTAATGAAAACGTAAATAAAATGTATTCCTCTTAGTGAAAGTGTATATAATTGGGGACGGGATTTAAAATTGAAGTCATTTCACCGAATATTCAATAAGAAAGGCGAAGTGAATTATGTGCAATCAGTTTAACTTGCTTTAACTGTTTTTTTCATTTTATTTTTCAGTCATTTTTCATTCTTGGAAAACTACATTTAAATATAAATGTTTTGTCCAATCCCCTTTCTATAATTCGGGTCGGGATATCTCCCAAGTCTGTATTACTCTGCAGTGGATTTTCTGCTGCTTAAACATGCAGCAGTTCAAGACTAAAGAACAAGCAGATACAACCAATTTTGTGAAGAAAAGAACTAAACGCTTTAACTATTGTCAGAAAAAATATTAATAGCGAATTAACCTTTTTTGGGTATAAGCTAAAAGTGGATTTTTATTTGTGTGATCCCAAATCGGTTTTTAAGAAAAAAAAAAAAAAAAACTTTTCAAAATAAAAATTAAAAAAAGGAAAAAAATAAAAAAAAAAAAAATTAAAAAAAAAATTTTAAAAAAAAAAAAAAAAAGATTTTTTGATTTTGTTTTTAAAAAAAAGTTAGGGAAAAATTCACAGGTAAAATTTAAAGTGAAAAAATTTAAAAAAAACTACTTTATTCCAGCATGCCCACAGAGCGACATTTCGGCTACAATTGGCCTTTCTCAAGCAACCATAGTAGGTGGTACACAGTAGTTAAAGAAGTGAGCAATTACAAATGCAAATCATTCATTAATTAGTGCAAAAAATATTCATAAACGTGATACATATAAATAACATTGAACATGTGCCACATCAAAAATCGTGTCTGCGCGATACCCGGTTACCTGTTCAAGTTTTGGAAAGATCTCTGGGTTGTTGTGTATGCGCCATTAGAGAATGTACTATGGATTGACTCAGTTTGGAGGAGCGTTTGATACCAATATGGTGTCACTCGCGCTTCCAGATGAACTATATATTGTATTGTCTTGATCGCTATTTATTTAGTTGGATATTTATTTTCTTTTTGTTGGTTCTGGTTATTATCTTTACCCATGGTGCGCATGCGCGAATAATTAACCAAGTGTGCGTCGCTCGTTGTCTTGCCTACAGTCATGTGATCTAGTGGCGCCTGACATATGCTGTTACATTCACAGGATGGCGAGTAACTGCTGACAAGGTGATGCATGAATGTAATGTTTCTTTGCTCAAATATAACATTAGGAGGCGTTCATCCCCGCCCCTATTTAAATGAGATTTATGTTATTATTATGTATCATCGATGTATGTATGCACTTTATCTGTGAAATCATGTTACTATTCTATTATGCCCAATTTTTCATCACTTATCACTTGGATATTTTTGATGTGGCACATGTTCATTATGAAATGTTATTTATATGTATAACTTTTATGAATACTTTTTGCACTTATTAATGAATGATTTGCATTTGTAATTGCTCACTTCTTAAATACGTGTACCACCTATTATAGTTGCTTGAGAAAGGCTAATTGTAGCCGAAACATCGATCTGTGGACATGCTGGAATAAAGTAGTTTTTTCACTTTTTTCACTCTGAATTGGAGTGCTGCAATTTTTCTTCATATTTTGTGGGGACTCGTGGCGGGAGTCGAACATTGCCCCTTTCAACCCCTTGGTAATTTTCAAGTTCTGAGTGCTTCCTTTTTTCTATTATAGATAGATAGATAGATAGATAGATAGATAGATAGATAGATAGATAGATAGATAGATAAATAGATAGGTAGGTGAGAAGTGCAATAGGTGAGAAGCGCAATCGATCATTGTACAATAGACAGGTAACTAGATACAAAGATAATACAAAATAAAAAGTTAAGTAAAATATATGTAGATAATTACATGATAGATAAAGTTACTGAAAAGAAAGGTAGGAAAATAAATGATAGAGATTTACTATACAGATAGATAAATAAATAGATTGATTGCCAGATAGGTTGCTAGATAATATTATATAGATGATAGATAGTTTATAAACAGTTAATAGATCAAACAGAAAGAGACAAAGAATATTAATATAGACCACCACACAATAGAGAGATAGGTAGGTACATAGATACATATTCACATTAACAGATAACTAGCTGATTGGTAGATCACACAAAAGATAGGTAGGTAAATGGATAATAGACAAATTTATATGCAATGACACAATATATAGATATGAGAGAAGTACACACACACACACAACACAACATCACACATATATATATATACATATATATATATATACATATATATATACTTATATATATATATATATATATATATATATCTTCTGTCTATTTATATATCTATCTACATATTATGTAACTGTATATACAGTTGAAACCAGGAGTTTACATAAACTATATAAAAAGACACATATGCATGTTTTTCTCACTATCTGACATGAAATCTGAATAAACCTTACCCATTTTAGGTCAATTATTAGAATTATTTCTGGCATTTTTATTACTTTCTGCAAAGTAAAAAGTTTACATACATTTCATTAGTGTTTTATAGCATTGCCCTTAAACTGTATGACTTAGGTCAAATATTTTGGATATCTTTCCACAAGCTTCTCACAATGGTTGGTAGGAATTTTGGCCCATTCGTCCTGACAGAACTAATGTAACTGAGCCATGTTTGTAGGTCGCCTTGCTCGCACCTGCCTTTTCAGCTTTGCCCATAAATTTTCAATAGGATTGAGACCGGAGCTTTGGGATGGTTACTCCAAAACACTGAATTGGTTATCCTTAAGCCACTTTGTAACCAGTTTGGCAGTATGCTTTGGGTCACTGTCCATTTGGAAGACGCACCTCAGCCCAAGCTTTAACTTCCTGACTGATGTCTTGAGATGTTGTTTCAGTATTGCCACATAATCTTCTTTTCTCTTGATGCCATCTATTTTTAGACACATACCCGTCCCCACACACCCGTCCCTCTTGCAGCAAAACAACCCCACAACATGTTGCTGCCACCCCTAGGCTTCCAAGCTTCTCCCTTTTTCTCCAAACATAACAATGGTTATTATGGCCAAACAGTTCAATATTAGTTTCGTCAGACCACAGGACATATCTCCAAAAATGTAGGTTTTTGTTCCTTTGTGCACTTGCAAACATTAATCTGGCTTTTATATGTTTCTTTTGGAGTAATGACTTCTCCTTGGAGGAGTGGCCTTTCAGCTCATGTTGATACAGTGCTCGTTTCACTGTGGATAATGACCCAATCTTACCAGCTTCCCCAGAATCTTCACAAGGTCTTTGCTTTTGTTCTTGGGTTAATATGCACATGTTTGACCAAAGCACATTCATCTCTCAAACACAGAACCCGTTTCCTTCTTGATCGGTATGATGGCTGGACATTCCCATCTTGTTAATACTTGCATATAATTGATTGTACAGATGAATGAGGCACCTTCAGGTATCTGGGAATTGCACCCAAGGATGATCCAGACTTGTGCAAGTCCACAGTTCTCTTCCTAATATCTTGGCTGATTTCTTTAGACTTTCCCATTATCTTACACACAGAAGCAATGTGTTTCTGGAGTGAATTAAAAATACATCCCCAGGTGTTTCTAATTAACTCAGATGTTACAAATAAACCTATCAGAAACTTCCAAAGACATGATATCATTATATGGACTGTCCCAAATTGTTTAAAGGCATAGCAATCCTAGTGTATGTAAACTTTTGACTTTGCAGAAAGTAAAAAAATGACTTAAACAATTCTCTTTCTTTCATTATTCTTGCATTTTTCAAACATAAATAATTTTGGTTCCTAATTGACCTAAAACGGGTAAGGTTAATTTTGATTTCATGTCAGATAGTGAGTAAAAACATGCATATGTGTCTTTTTATATAGTGTATGTAAATTTCTGGTTTCAACTGCATACACATACATATATATATATATATATATATATATTTGTGTGTATATATATATATATATATATATATATATTTATATATATATATATATATACACACATCTGTGTAGAGAGAGAGATAATACGTAGATAGATTTATAAATAGATATAGCTATATAGCCTAAATATAATCTGGACAAATGGGATTTTTAATCATTTCACAGATTCTCCAAAGGTAGTAGCCTGATTTTCCCTCTTGTGCAGACACGGGTGGATTTGCCATTAGACTGTGCAGTTCTTAGTTTAGACATTTAACCCAGACAGTTTACAAGTAATCATAGGTGTATATTAAAACACTGAGGTGTTTCTTCGCAGTTATAATCTTTGAAATATCTTTTGTGAGCGTGGGGATTTGAAGCACACAGTGTAGCCTCCTATCATAAAGCCATCAGGACTGGTTCTGAGATGTTATTTTTTTTTTTTTTTCTCCTTTTTTTTTGGCATAAAAACCTTCTTTAAAAAAAAGTGTAAAAGCTGCGCTGATCATTTCAGTTGTGTGAACATCTGTGGTGAGCGCTATTATGCTACGTTCCTCCTTTTATTTAAATATTTGCTGTAATAGTGAACTGTAATTTATTTCGATGTGATGCAAATAAAGTTGTTAATAGATCTGTTTTCAGCACGTGAAGCCTTGAAGTTTAAAAAGGATTAAATCTGCTTCTGTGAAAGGGATTTTGGTTCATTGCCGTACAGTGCATTATATATCAAATTTAGCTGTTATGGAGATTTGGGTGTTGGCTGCTATCCAGAGAGAACTATTCAGCAGAGTGAGTGACTAGTTAAGACATTTGGTCTTTGAATTGTGTGCCTGTGACAAAGCAGATTGCACTATGATTCAGCTGGACATAGTAAAATGGACAAGGAAAGGAAAAGCGGGTGGGTCATGACTCGAAAATGCTGAGTGCATATAATGGTTCTCAAAATAAAATATAAAGTAAAATAATTTCAGAAGTGGTTTAGTGCTCTGTGAATATTGTAGAAGCGAATAATCATCCCCCAAAAATGCCCTTTTAACTTTCTGTGGATTTAATTAAATAGATTTCTTCTTACTATTTAAGTTAAACTAAGTTTCCCCTGCAACACATGCAGATACAATCACAGCCTTACCATGACCCATGTGGAGTGTTTTCTTAAATGGAGAAAAGTTGTACTCCTTTGTGTGGCAAAACTGAGAATGTAGATGATTTGTACATGACCCAATGTCAGCATGGAGCATACATTTTTACATGGTTTTGAAATTGATTTTACACCATTCAGACCCCATTTTTTGTAAGTTATTTGAATATACTGAGAAATAGGTTCATGGACTAAGTGCAGAAACTTTTGGATTTTATTTTTGCGGTTCAAAAGCATTGTTATCAGGAGTGTAACTATAATTCAAAGGGCCAAATAGCAAAATGAGATGGGGCTCCACCACCACAATAAACTAGAACAGCAGCATAATTAACAGTAAATTTAAAGGGGAAAATTAAAACCGAGGTATTATAATATCAAGGAACTCTATATAGTGCTGGAGAAACAGAACCCACCAAATATTGTTTCCTACAAAAAGAAACATTTGAGCACATGCTGAATGGGAAAAGCACCCTTTTTGATTTTTGAGCCAAACAAACTGTCATAGCCTTGTTTGCCAAAACTTGGTGCAATCTGCGCCAGACACAACACTTTTCAATGTGCCAAACATGTGGGGGTGTGTCACTCCAGAATCATATGATGTGCCAGAAATGAACCAAAATTTGGTGTGAAACTGTCGTACAAATTCATACCAGTTTCAAAGTGGCATGGCTGAAGCAAAGTTTGGTGCATACATTCTATTTGCTAATGTTAGTCGCATAGCTTGAAAAGAAAATTTTTCATAATATGGGGGTGATACGCTATTAAAACAGGGGGGAAAAGGGGTCAGTGGGCGGGGTTCATACTGTCCCCCAAAGTTTCTTGCCCTTTGGGCTATGTTCCACGGCTTAATTGCGGGAGAAATTACCCCCCGCAATTACCCCGTGTGCCCGGGGGGGGGGCGGGAGCGGGGGATGGGGGGGGGGGCCGGCACTTCCCGGGCCCCATTGATTGAATTCCCAGCGGCACGTATACGGTAGTAATTCACATGTCAATTTCTCCCCGCCCGGCGGATTCCGGGGGTGGGGAGAGGAGACGTACCTTTTTCTCTATGAAAAGTAAATTACCGTAATGAATGGGCCTTTTTCGGCCCTTAATTGGCCATTTCGGGCAAATTACACCGAAATAGCGCCATTTTAATTTTAAAAAAAGGGCCTTTATTGGTATTTTCCCCTTTTTTTAAAAAAAAAAAAACCCAAAAAAAACCCCCAAAACCCCTCTTACTTGCCACAGAACTGACTTATTTTTGCTTCAGCGCCCTAGTGGGAACGATTCAAATTTATAAAGTCCTACAATCTGTTTTGTAGTTAACTTCCTTGTGGTACTACTTTCTACCAGAAAAAAGTTTAATTTTAGAAAAACAAAACTCCCCTTTTACAAAAACATTCTGAAAATTACATAAAGAATTAAAACATAAATTTGGACTTCAAAAATAATTGTGGCATGTAAGTGATGGATGTGCATGTGGCATGTAGAGCGATGGAACAACTCTCAGAGCTCTAAAAGGGGTATTTAAAGGCTTTTTTTTTGACCCACCATAAATGAAAAACAATATAATTAAAAATTAAAAAAAGGGAAAAAAAGCTTGTTTTTTTTTAAACCCCTTCCCCCAAAAAAAATTGATGAAGTTAATCAATAAGTTATATCTACCCCAAAATGGTGCCATTGCCAATTTTCCTGCAAAGAAAGTCTTCATACAGCTATATCAACATAAAAATAAAACAGTTATGATTTTTGAAAGGTGGTGGTAAAAAAAATGAAAAAAGATGGGCCTAAAGCATTTTCTCACCCTGGGTTTACAGAAACCCGTATACACAGGCAATTCAGATTTATATTTTTTTAGTTGGGTTTTTGTTGGGTCAGAGCTGTCATTAAAATATCAGTTCTGTATGTGAGCCTGTTGCAGTACAGATGCTGCAGGTTTAAAAACTGCAGTGCATAAGGTAAAAGACTTAAAAAGGGTTAAAAACTTGTCAGTAACATAGATAAACAAGCTCCTGTGCTGGAAATAACACAACAGGGAGTAATCCAAAAATAAAAATTGATCAGCACATCCAAATCAATTTAAGGAAAATTACAGCATGTAGGTGCATGCTGGCGGCATATTATATAAACAGGGAGTGAGTCCCCATGGCTGCTGCAGCAATAAGAGCAGAGAGAGATGGCATGTAACCTAGGAAAGCTTGTGCACACAAGCAGGAGATCAAATCTTAAGTCTTTATTTAACTTTCCACACATGTTTAAAGCTTATCATTTTGACAAGAAAACCCATTTAAGGCCAAAATAGGCCTTGGTCGTAATGGGTTAATGAAAATGGAAATGAGGCATCCCCTTCTTTATTACCAGATTACAAAATGAAAATGAAAATATTAGTGGAGGAAATTTAAAAAAAATTGCAAACAGCATTTTTACATAGAATTGATTTATATTATATAACAGTTACAAAATAATAATCCCTATAGACTTTGGACATCACTAAATAACTTCAACCATCTTTGCCTGACACATCAAGGTGGGATAGGTCCAGTGGTCCCTGTTTTTTAACATATGTTTTCTCAAAAAAAGTAAAGAAAAGTACTGGTTTCAAGGATTCAAAAAACTCAGATCCAAGAAACTTTTTTCCTTACTGATGCAGTTGTAGGCTAACTTCATACTAGTATTTGCTGTACATTGGGATGACATATGTTTTGTAAAAACAAAAGGCAAATAAAGAAAATGATCAGCAAATTCATATGAAATGCAAATTAAAGGTGTTGTTCAACTAATAAGAAAATAAAATAAAGCAGCTGCTAAGTTGGGGCACGGCATTGGTGAAGTGAAAAAAAAGGGAAATAATTATAATCACACCTTGTCTTTCTCTCTTCCCCTAGGTTTGCAAGCGCCCAATTCGTCTGGCGGCGAAGTGCCCAGTCATTCCCCTACACGGTAATTGGGGTAATCATTATGCCGTTGAAAAACCCCATTCCCTGAGCGGTCTTAGTTTGTTAAGAACTAGAGCCATGGTGTGATGTCCCTGATCGGAAGAAGACAGAGCGGATCGGCATGGTGTGGCGCTGGAACCGGGGACCAGAGGAAGGTGAGCATAAGTTTTTTTTTATTTTTTTTATTTTGTTTGGGCCCCAGCTGCGTATTTGATTTTATTACGAGCTGGACAACCCCTTTAAATCTATAAAATAGATAAAATTCCATTCATTTCCATTAGTTCATTCAGCATTTATCCTTGAAATAATCCCACCAAATTTGCACTGTATGTTTTTGGGTTCAGAAACAGAACCATATTCAAACAGGTGACCAAAAGGCTTATGCATAATGATTCAAATGTATGCATCAGTTATTCAATCATTTGCTATACAAAAGACAGAAAAAAGTGAAGCAAATGAACATGAATGTGTGAATATGCCCTTGACAGTCTTATAAAATGAATAGAATCTGTTGAAAGAAAACATTAAAACAATTAAAAGATAAGGGTGAGAAGAGAAACTATTCTGAAAATAGAATTCAAAAACTAACTGAAAATATGATGCAAAGTGGTATTTTTGTAGACTCCGTTATATAATTTATTCGGATCAGTTACATACATAAAATGCAAACTAATACTGAAATATGAAATAAAAAATATGAAAAAAAAATCAGATCCACAAACTAACTGAAAAAATGATGGAAGGTGGTATTATTGTAGACTACGTTTATATAATTTGTTTGGATCAGTTACACAAAAAATACAAACTAATACAAAAATATAAAAAAGAACCAGATCCAAAAAACTGATGTTAACAAATTGGCTTGGGTCAGTTCTAAAAAATGCAAAAAGCTACATTTACAAAAAAACACAATTACATAAATGATCTATGCTAAAAATTACAAAGGCATAAAGCAGACTTTTCTGTAACTATATACTGTGATTTTAGACTACATGGAGAAAACTCTACTGCAAATGCTGTTTTGATCTCTGTGATTTATTCTTATGATTTTGCTCACGAAGGAATGTACAGTATACATAAGTGAAAAGACTGAATAGCTGCTTTGGAAGTTTTATTTTTCTAGAAGCATTTATGTTTTTCTCTTTGCTTTATGGTCAAGGTTTGTGTTTAATTTAAATGTGTGACATATAAATTGAGTGTGACTGAATGAAACTGAATGAGATTTATTTACAATACTAATTCATTACTAATACTCTATAAAACATCAGCTCAAATATGCCATTTGCTAGATAGAGAAATATGTGGACTCTATCTGTGAGGTTTATGCCTACATTAAGTTTAGGAATTTTACTGCCCAAGTCTTTGTACGTTTTTGAGAAAAATAAAAAAAAGGAAAGCATAAAATAATTTTGAAGATTCCATTCATTTCTATGGATTCCTCTGATGGAAGGATATTTTCCCTCAGGAACAGAAATAGTCAGCCGAATTATGTTTTTGGGTTTTAACTTGCCTGTGAGACTGTTTGTCTATTAGTTGTCTGTCAGTGAAATGGAGGCAGAAGTTGCTTGTTCATTCTGGGAGCAATGATGGACTGGAAGCCACTGAGGCTTGTTCATGAGAGGCAGAGACATGGACAAGAGACTGTGAAGACAATGCATAGTGGGTAAAATTGTGTGCCATTGTAACAACATCTTTTGACACTTTGGCTGGAATAAGTGGCTGGATAGACAGCTTGTGGGGCTTGGTGCAGGCTATTGCTGAAGTATTATAAGTTGAGGAGTTTGGGGCAAATGTCAGCCTGCAGAAAAGCAAAGGAGTCTCAATAAGGATAATCCCAAAAGAGCAAGCATCAAATAAGCAAACACAAAAGAGTGCAGAGAAAAAATGTTGCATCTTAATAAAAGAACGGATCAGAGCACGCTTTAAGATGGCAAAAATCAATAAAGGCAAACACATACAGCTGGAGAAATAAGTATTGAACAATTCAACAATTTTCTAAGAAAATATATTTCTAAAGTTGGTATTGGCATGAAATTCCCACCAAATGTCGATAACATACCATCCAATCCACACAGGCAAAGAAATCAAACCATAAAAAGTATTGAACACATATAGAGAGGTGCAAAAAGCAATGTAAAGTCATGACACCAGCTGAAATCTATCAGTAATTGGGAGGAGCAGTGCCAGAGCCCTGAAAAATGACCTCTAGCAGTCCAGTAATATCCATGTGTCTGCTCAAACTGTCAGAACGAGACTCCATCAGGGTGGTGTGAGGTTTCGATGTCCACAAGTCGGTGTTGTGCTTACTGCCCAACACCGTGAAGAGCAATTGGAATTTGCCAGAAAACACAAAGACTGGCAGATTTGACATTGGTGCCCTGTGCTCTTCACGGATGAGAGCAGGTTCACACTGAGCACATGTGACAGACGTGACAGAATCTGAAGACGCTGTGGAGAATGTTCTGCTGCCTGCAACGTCCTCCAGCATGACCGGTTTAGCAGTGGGTCAGTAATGGTGTGGGGAGCTGATTTATTTGGAGGGCCCCACAGTCTCTCCATGTGCTAGCTAGAGGTATGCTGACTGCCATTAGGTACTGGAATGAGATTCTGAGACCCATTGTGAGACCAAATGCAAGTGCAGTGGGCTCTGGGTTCCTTCGGATGCATGACAACACTAGGCCTCACATGGCTTAAGTGTGTCAGAATTTCCTGCATGCATGAAGGCATTGATACTATGGAGTGGCCTGCCCCTTCTCCAGACCTGAATCCTATTGAGCACATCTGGGACATTATGGGCAACATGTCCGAAAACTGGAGTAGTCGTGGCACTTTTTAGGCGCGTTTAATCAGTGTAAAGAGCGCCTGAAAGTATGATCCTCTCAAAAATCTGGCATCTGGTATACTTTGCATAGTAAACTTAATGCGCCTTTTTAGGCACTTCACACCTAAAAAGGCGCATTGCGCAAATCGCAGCATATATCATATCATTACATTGCACATTGCATTAACGGGGGCACAAGGCGTATCATTGCTACCATATGTAATGCGCCTTTTTAGGCACATTAAAATGTGTCCTGCCCAGTGTATAATGTGCCTAGTTTTGTTATATTACAGTTCCTTTACAACGATAATATGCCGTCAAGAGTATTTTTGGTGCAAAACAGACCAAACGGCGCTTGCGTATTGGAACATGTCGCCCCATGTCTTGTTCCATCCATCACAGACTGTCCAGGACTTGGCTGATACTTTAATCCAGGTATGGGAGGAGATCCATTAAGAAGAACATCCGCTGCCTCATCAGGAGCATGTCCAGGCGTTGTAGGGAGGTCATAACAGCACGTGGAGGCCACACACACTACTGAGCCTCATTTCCTTGTCACTGAAGTTGGATTGGCCTGAAATTTGATTTTTCACTTTGATTTTGAGTATCATTTCAAATCCAGACCTCCATGGGATATTCATTTTGATTTTCAGTGATCATTTTTATGTTTTATTGTTCCCAATGTATTCCACTATGTAATGAATAAAGAATTGCAACTGGAATACGTCATTCATTGAGATCTAGGATGTGGAATTTTAGGGAGACATGTATGAAACTAGACGGATCAAAGTGCATTTTTGCATCTATTTTTCAGTGTCAAATGTGCCTGAATGTATGAAAGTGTTTTTTGTGCATTCATAAATGGTGTCTTAAGTTCATTGCACCTCACCTGTGTATTTGGCGCATTATGGAACTTAGGTGCATAAGTAATGCGGCAAATATGTATAAAGGCTATAGATAGGCTGGAAATAAAGCAAAAGTCATTAGAGTAGCATGTCAGTGAATAGAAACTATGACACTGATCTTGCTTGGTGGACCACAGGTCCCAGCAAGACCTGTGCTGTGCTGGCTCTTGCTGTATGTAGAATAAAGGGTGAGAGCAGCAAAAATAAATTTCAAATTTAATGTAGTAAAAATTAAAAATGTAAAAATCTGAACAACATCATCAGTGGGTTATTTAATGTAAAATTAGTTTTAGATTCTATTAATTTTGAGTACATTTTATAGTTGATATTTTAATATTTTTATATATTTTTATTAAATTTAAATAATTAAATTTTATATAGATTGATAATTATCATAAGTTACTTTTTATTATCTTACTGGTGTAATTTGAGAATTATTGGACATTTTTTCCTCCTAACAGCAAATCTAGCTCACTTTGACTCCTCAGGCTCAGGCAGACCACAGTAAAATTGGTCTGCCTGTTCGAACAGTAATGTGCCTGCATTCATATATGTGTCTAATAGTACAAGTGTGGTGCGACACCCTCAGAACGTCCCCTCATGTCAGCCGCATTAAAAAGTGTTGAGTCTTGCGAACAATGCGCCTAACACATTCGTTTGGCGCATTAGACACTGTAACCGGCTTTGTCGCATTTTACGCCAGAAGAGGGTGAAAAACCCGATCATCTCCCTTAGTGTTTCTTTTATTTTAAAATTTATGCATACAGTGGGGTAAATAAGCATTTGAAATTTTTCCCACCTACAAAGAATGGAGAGGTCTGTAATTTTTATCGTAGGTACACTGCAATAAACCCCAGAAAATCCCGTTTCTGAATAATTAATTAGCATTTTATTGTATGTATTTTTAACAATAATAAAACAGAACTTAATATTTGGCACAGAAACCTTTGTTTGCAATTACAGAGGTCAAACATTTCCTGTAGTTCTTGACCATGTTTGTACACACTGTAGCAGGGATTTTGGCCTACTCCTCCATACAGATCTTCTTCAGATCTTTCAGGTTTTGGGACCGTCATTTGTTTACATTGGTTACTTTGAATTTCAGCTCCGTCTAAAGATTTTCTATTGTGTTCAGGTCTGGAGACTAGGCTAGGCCACTCCAGTACTTTTAAGTGATTCTTATGGAGCCGCTCCTTAGTTGCTCCGACTGTGTATTTTGGGTCATTGTCACGCTGAAAGACCCAGCCATGACGCATCTTCAGTGTTGTTACTGAAGGAAGAAGGTTGTTGGCCAAAATCTAACAATACATGGCTCCATCCACCTCTCCTTCAATACAATGCAGTCATCCTGTCCCCATTGCAGAAAAACACCCCCAAAGTATGATGTTTCCACCTTCATGCTTGGGCTGGTTGGGATGTTGATCCCATGGTTGGGATGTTGTTCTTGGGGCTGTACTCATTCTTCTTCCTCCTCCAAACATGGCAAGTGGAGTTGATACCAAAAAGTTCTATTTTGGTCTCATCTGACCACATGACCTTCTCCCATGCCTCCTCTGGATCATCCAGATGGTCACTGGTGAACTTCAAACGGGCCTGAACATGTGCTGGTGTGAGCAGGGGGACCTTGCATGCCCTGCAGGATATTAATCCATGACGGCATAGCGTTTTACTAACGGTAGTCTTTGAGACTGTGGTCTCAGCTCTATTCAGATCATTGACCAGGTGCTCAGATGTAGTTCTGGGCTGATTTCTGACTGTTCTCAGAATCATCCTTACCCGATGAGGCAAAATCTTCCCAGACCGAGGAAGATTGACAGTTATGTGTTTCTTCCATTTTCTAGTAATGTACCAATTGTTGTTGCCTTCTCACCAACCTGCTTGCCTATTGTCCTGTAGCCCATCCCAGCCTTGTGCAGGTCTACATTTTTTTTTCCTGGTGTCCTTAGACAGCTCTTTAGTCTTGGCCATGGTGGAGAGGTCGGAGCTAAGTCACAGGCAGGAGGAGTGAGCTCCTGTTGCCAGCTCCTGTCACAGCTGCCGCATGATCATGCTACAGTTGTCTCCTACGAGACAGCCCGGGAAGTGAAAATCACTTCCCGGGCTGTCTGTGACGTCACCATGCCCGGCAATGCATTGTGTGCTGATCTCCTATTGTATGAGATATTTGAAGAGCTCTCATACAATTCCCCTCTGGGGAAAAGTGAAAAAAGTGTAAAAAAAAAAAAAAAAAAAAGAGGGGAAAAAGGCAACACACAAACATGAAAAATAAAATAAAAACATGTACACCACCCTTTTCTCCTACAAACACCAATCACCCCAAAAAAGATCAAAAATAAATAAAGTACACATATTTGGTATCGCCGCATGCATAAACACCCACCCTATAAACAAGTCACGTTAATTTATCTGCATGGTGTACGCCAATAAAAAAAAAATCAATCAAAGAATTGTGATTTTCGTTCAGAGTAAAACTAACTTGTCACAGATACTGCACAGTGAGCGCTGTTAAAAATAAAAATAAAAAAAATACTATTATTGAAGTATTTTCTTCAACCTGCCTTCCAAAAAACGGATTTAAAACTGATGAAAAAGCCTTGTTCCCCATGAAATTACACCAATAAAAATGTCAACTCATCCCACAAAAAATAAGCCCCTACACAGCTCCATACACAGAAAAAAAAAGTTATGGCTCTCAGACTATGGCAATGCAAAAACATGTTTTCCTTTTTGAATAAAAGTGTTTTATTGAGTAAAAGCAGTAAAATATACAAATTGGGTATCTTTGTAATCATATCAATCTGCTGAGTAATGCTAGCATGTCATTTATACTGTATGGTGACCGCTGTAAAAATAAAAAAAACACTACCAGGATTGCTATATTTTGTTCAAAATGCCTCACAAAAACTTTAATAAAAAGTGATCAAAGCATCATATGAACCCCATAATGGTACCACTAAAAATGTCAACTCATCCCGCAAAAAACAAGCCCATAATCAGCTCTGAATGCAGAAAAATAAAAAAGTTATGGCTGTCAGAACAGAACAACATAAAAACGCAATTTTTAATAGACATTTCTATTGTATAAAAGTAATAAAGCATAAAAAGCGATATAAAATGTATATCCTTGTAATTGTACCGACCGCATAGTAAAGTTATCCTGTCATTCATACTGCACGGCGGATGCTATAAAAAGGAAACCCAAAAAACAATGATGGAACTGCGTTTTCCCCCCCATTTTCATGGCCCAATGCTAAAAAAAACTATGGAACACCTGTGCCCCCAAAATGCACAATGCACCCCTAGATGAGATTCATGAGGGGTGGTGAATCCAAAATGGGTTGACTTATGGAAGGTTTCATCTGTTCTAGTACTTTGGGGGCTTTGCAAATGCGACATGGCACCCACTAAAATCTGCTTTCCAAAATCCAAATAACACTCCCTTCCTTGTATGCCCTGTCATGTGCCCAAACAGCAGTTTACACCCACATGTAGAGTATTGCCGAACTTGGAAGAAATTGCCAGAAAAATCCAGTAAACACTCCCTCCCTTGTACGCCCTATCATGCGCCCAAACAGCAGTTTTTTTTTCCAGGATTCTTTGTAAAAATTCAACATTTTCAGCTAAAATTGCAGATTGTTGGAAAAAAATGTCTTCATTTTCGCAGCCTGAGGCTAAAAAAATTTGTGAAACACCTGTGGTGGTCGATATACTCACTATACCCCTGGATATATTCTTTAAGGGGTGTAGTTTTCCAATATGGGGTCTTTTTGGGGGGTTTTTATTAATTTTTACCCCCTTAGAGTGCCGCAAACCTGAAATGGGGCAAATTAAAATTATAAAAAAAATGAATCCCAGATCCGGTAGGGCTCCTCCTATTTTTTGGGCTTGTGGTTGACCCAAAATAGCAAACTAGGGCCACATTGGGATATCTTGAACACGCGAATCGGGGAGTCAATTTTAAATGCTTCCCTGGTCACATTACGTTTTTCTTGTAATAAGGAAAAAAAAATTGAAAACTGCAAAAAAAAGTGAAATTTTGAAATTTCACCCCCACTTTGCTATAATTCCTGTGAAACACCTAAAGGGTTAAAATAAATTCCTAAACAATTTGTAAATACTTTAAGGGGGTGCAGTTTTTAGATGGAGTCATTTAGGGGGTATAAAAAATACACCAATAAAGCATTCGACTGGAATGGCCCCAAAAAATGTTAGGCAAATTTCTTAAAAATGTAAAAATTACTACCAAATTTCTAACCCCTAAGCCCATAAAAAAAGACATTTAAAAAATGACCCAAACCCACAGTAACGTATGGTAAAAGTTTTAAAAAAAACTTTTTTTGAGGGAATAACTATCTGTCTTACTGCAAAATTTTTGAAGTTGGAAATGGAAATTTTTTTAAAAATTTTTCACAAACTTTCAAATTTAAAATAAACAAGACTTTTTGGCCAAAATTTTCTTATATTTTAAATCCAAAGGGTTTTTATAGAAAACAGTCTCTGAATCACAGAAAGGTAATGTGTCAAAAAGTTATTCTCACATAAAGTGACATATGTCACATTACAAAAATGGGGCTCTGCCAGAGAGGCCAAAACTGGCTCTGGCGGTAAAGAGTTAAAGAACAACTAACAGGTCTGTGAGAGCCAGAATTCTTGCTGGTTGATAGGTGATCAAATATTAATTTCATGAAATAAAATGCAAACTAATTTCTGGATGTTTTTTAGATTCTGTCTCTCACATTTGAAGTATACCTACGATAAAAATTACAGACCTCTCTATTCTTCTATATACAAAACTTGCAAAATCGCCATTGTATCAAATACTTATTTTCTCCACTGTATATGACATATTTTACTCCTTGTTATAAAGATATGCTATGAACTTACAAATATGCCATTTCAGTGACATTTATAGTTTCTAGAAGTGACCGTGTCATATTGTAGCCAAAGTTCAACTTAATATTTCTAAACTGCAAATATTAAATATAAACTCCAATGCTGTGTTAACATCTGCATTGTGTCTGCCCTTATCTGATGCTAACAACACTTCTGTTGTGGCATCTGCCTTTTCCACCTCAAGCACAGTGATTATGCTGGCTTTCCTAGCATCAAAATTTATTGTACCCCAAAAGAACCCTTTGGGGTAGCAGTGTGAACAGAGCCTTATTGGCTGCATTGGGAAACCACACCACTGAGACAGATCTCTTAGACACATTTGAGACATGAATCTTACAAGACTTTGTTCAGTTTGTTGGTTGATGACTGCACTCATTTCCCATGACAATACATCCTGCTGGCAAACACTTCCTGTTCCTCCTAGTTTTAGCATAGGGAAACTACATCTCAGAACAACCCAGGACAAATCCCTGTTCTCCCGAAAATGTAAACCCACGAAAAGCAATTTTTTTCTTTTGGGAACACATTACAGATTCCTTCTCAAAAGAAGGACTTAACCTTTAGTCACTACTTGAATTTAAATTTTTTATAAAATTTTTAAAAAAATTAAATGCACGCTTCCATCAGAAAGGAGTATTTTTGTTAGTATTTCTTTTTTAATTTCCGTAATTAAAAAAATTACAACACCCCCGGGGGTTATGGCAAATGGGGACTGTGGGTTTTGTTCTTAAGTTAATGTAAAGTAATGGGGAAAAGGTACTTTATAAGTAATCCGGGAATTTTTTTTTTTTTTTTTTTTTTTGGATAGTGTAGGGAAGGGTTTTTTTACTTTTGTTTTACAGTCTGTGCCCTGTTTAGAAATTTCCCCCTCACTTTCTGTATCTCATGTTTTGCTGGGTATGCGGGCACTTGTTTATTTGGGGGGCGTGCTCAGTGTGTGTATCAGCACACCCAGCCACGCCCCACAAGTCTTCATTTATAACTAGGGGTTGGATGTAAGTCGAAAAATTGTAAGTCGGGGACTGCCTGTACATATAAAATATTGTCCTTTTCTAGCTGTGATTAGTAAAAAGATAAAACTTTTGAATGGCAGAGCAGACTTGTCTCAATTTACTGCAGCTGCTGCTTATATCTTTATAGCTGTATTACAAATAGTGGGTAATGACAGAATGATTGTTCTATTGTTCATGGTCGGGATAAAAAATTAGACAGACTAGACTGATAACTCACAGGGGGGAATAAAGAGACAAGTAAAATTTTTTGTACATAGGGAAAAAAAAATTTTCCTTAACGACCGCCCAAACATATAGAGGGGCAGTGATGTTTCTTTCTCAAAATGATTTTTGCAGCCCCACACTGCAGCTGTGTAGGAACAATTGACTTAACCTCTGTTTTTTAGTGCAGTCCTTAAGCGTCGGGAAGTGGAAAAAAACCTTTAAAATCCCCCCCACACTTAACCCTTTTTATTGCCCCTGGGCTGTGACCCAACATAATCGGGGGGCCCGGGGGGGCTCTGTTAGTCAGCCCAGGGGACCCAGAGAGTCCCAGGGCTGCGAAAAAACAAGCCGCGTCTAACTGACACAGATTTATGTTTGCAAACATGTATGCTAATACATTATCAAGTGTAAAAAAAAATTTTCAATGTTTTTCCTTAATAGGATTAAAAAAATTAAAAAGTGTAGAAAAAAATAAAAAAAAATAATAAAAATATAATATTTAATAAAAAAATTATTGTGCATACACTATCCAAAAAAACAAAAAACCTACACATGTTAGGTATCCACACGTCCGTAATAGCCTGTGGAATTTATCTAACAAGTTATTTAGTGTAAAATGTGAATTGTGTAACAAATAAAAAAAACTAAAAAAACTAAAAATTCTGCACAGTAAACACAACTATGCCCTCAAAAAGTACAACTTCTCCCACATAAAAAAGTCTTCATACAACTGCGTAATTGAAAAAATAAAAAAGTTACGACTCCTGAAACGCTGAAACAAAAAAAATGTTGCTGGTCATTAAGGCCTTTTTGGGCCTCGGGCTTAATTCTATTAAACCTTTATAATGTTCAAAATATGCAATGCCTTGTATTGTTTTGAAAATAAATTAAAATATAAGGGCTTACAGAACATACAATTAATTCTATTTAAAGTAACTACATGCTGTTATATAATCATACAACAGGCTTCTCAGACTGCTTTGCTCACCATCTCATGCTGTCATATAGTTATGAAATCATAATTGGTTAAAACTTGGTGCTCTGTCTCCAACCACTGGCACAGTTCAGACCATTGCCATCAGAGGACATGCACATAAACAGCCAGCAAAAAATGTGGAAAAGATATATACAGTTCTTATTTTTTTTCCGTAGTTTATAAAAGCTTTAATCATAGGTACATACATAAAGTAAATTTCAAATCTTACTTTTGCCACCATACAGAGTGATGCTTGAAACGTGTGAAACCCTCAATTTTTCTTTTTTTCTACAAAAAATTCCCTAAATTAGTGCTGAAATCGGTCCCTGTAAATGTACCCTAAGGCTATGTACACAGCAAAAGTACAAATACTGAATTGAAATACGGCAGTTTATTGAACATGTTCTAAGTATTTTGAGAAAATGGCGGTTTTGAAATCCGACCTGTGTAACATTGCTGGGGTTTTTTTATTGAGGTCTATGGGATTTTTTTTACAGTCAGATTTTTTATGGTTTTAAAATCCAAACCCCATCAAAACTGACAGTAACCAAAACTATTAGTAACCTTAAATGTCATAATTTTTCCCCTTTTCCCCTTAACATCTCAGAAAAAGCAAGCCACATAAGCGCTTGTTTTTTTCTGGGATGAGTTGTAATTTTTTTTTTCATACTGTTTTGTATTAACTTTTTAACTAAATTTTAATACTTTGTTTTTGGTAATGGGCTGGAAAGAAGTGCAACTCTGCCACCTGTTTATGCATTGTACTTTGTGATGTAAGTAATTTATCTTTATCCGGATAAAAATATCTGTTCTATGAGATATTCTATTTGTAAGAGTAACAAGTATGTATATGTTTTATAGTAATCATTTGAAGCAAAAAATCTTATTAATAACAGATTTTTTTGGGGTGGTGATGGTATTTTTATATACAACTTTACTGAACATTATGTTACTTTTTTTTTCTCTTCCATTGAGGAATTTGAGACCACTTGACGAATTTTGAAAACTTAGTATTACATGAAGATGCAACCTATTAGGCTTGGTCTAACATGCCTATACCAATGGCAGACATGTAGGCTCCATGCAATTCTTGCAGGGTGGTGATGTCCAGACAAAGGAAGCTTTTTCCCCCTGTTAAACACTTTAGATGCTTTGTTGACTTTGGTACCTACAGGGTCAAACTGTTGAGATCAGAGTTATTTCCAAGCTCCTGCTATAATGTAAAATAGAGAAAGAACAAACGCCACAAAGAGCGCACCCTCGTGTGATACTGTAAATCATTAAAAGAAAATTGGGGATTTTTGCCACCTGGTTTGTTGTGCTTTTTAGAAAGGAGGGACAACTCTCCTGTTTCAAATTTCCGGTACAAACCGGGGATAATGTGGACGTGTGCTGGTTCCTATGGGGGATTTGTTTCCGTCGGGGCCCCAAATTTCAAGAAAAACTAAGCAGAAAACCGGGTTTTCAAAATCACCGGGGAGTGTCCGCTACGAAAAAAGCTTCAGATCCATAGAATTACAAATTTATTTTTTAAAAAAATGTGTTTATGTGGTTTTCACTTATAGACTTTATTAAGACCAAGAATCTGTGAAGTCTGATGAAGTGTATCCACACGAAATGTTTTACTTCAAAATAAACCTTTTGTTAATTCTATGGACCTGCAACGCTTATCTCAGTATCAGCCACTTCCCCCGGGGATTATATAACTGGGCTTTTTTCTTTTGTCTTTCATAATGTGTACCTGCAAGATCACTGTGATATTTGCATCATCGGTTGTTAAGGGATTAAGAGTTACGACAGCTGGAATATTAACCCCTTAACTCCTAGACCTGAAAAGTAGTTAATAACCAGAACGTTTTTTTAGTTGTTGCCTCCTTGCGTTTTAACAGTTGTAACTTTTTTATTTTTTCAATGACGCAGTTGGATGAGGTCTCTTTTTATTTGAGACACGTTGTTCTTTATGGGGAATAGTTAAGTTCACTTATAAATAATTGCAGATTTTTTTTTAATTGTAAAACTTTTTTTTGTTTTTTTACATTTTTTTTAGACCGTTGATATTTCAACCATAACAACTTGTTAGATTAATTCTACAGGTTATTATGGTCATGTGGATATTTAATATGTGTAGGTTTTTTTTGTGTGTGTAATTTATGCACAATTATTTTTTATTAAATATTTATTTTTATTTTATAATTTATTTTTTTTTTTCTTTTTTTACACTTTTTATGGTTTTTTTACTTTTTTTTCTTAAATCTCATGAAGGGAGAACTGTTTTACATTTTTTTAATTTTTTTTACACTTAGTAATGTATTAGCATATTCATATATGCTAATACATTATAATCTGTGTCAGTCTGACACAGGCAGTGTTCAGGACAGCACACAGGCTGGCCTGATCACTGGCTTAGTACACAGACAGCTCTGGGGCCACTCTATGTCGGGTCACCGGGAGTTCCGATCACCCGACAGAGCAGGGGAACCCTTTGATTGCGGTGCGGTAACGCACTGCCGCAATCAAAGGGTTAAAGCATCGGGTTGCGGAAGTTTCCTCTGCACCCCGGTGCTCGCAGGACATGCTCTGGGGGGGCTGTGTAGTACAGCCCCGATCCCAGCGCAGTTGCGGCACCGGGCGCCGCAAACCTCGAAGTCTACAGCGACGGCAAAAGACGTCGCTGTAGACGAACGACCCGCAGCAGCTGACGCCATAAGTCAGTTGGTGGTCGTTAAGGGGTTAAAAGATAATAACCCCCAAAAAAATTTTGGTCTTTTAGGCCAATTAAAAGTCATATGATAAGTAAAATACTTTACAAATAAAGCTACTATAATATGTGAGATCATTTACTGTTAGGCATACCATTCTACTGATATACAGAAGTTATAATTGTATTTTAGGCCTTTATTATTCAGACTATTATGTCTTTAGCACTATTGCCTTGAGTTTTTATTATAATGCAGTCTTAGTTCTAGACCTTATAGCACAATATATGGATGGCACATATTCATAGTAGGAAAAATGATAAAGTATGAATAAATGGAGACTAACTTGCTATTTCATTGTGAAGTAGGTCACATAATGGCTTTTACAGATAATGCCTACGCCTATTCAATTAACGTCAATGATCTTGGTGCAGTGTACATATGTCGGTTTTGTATAGTTTATAACCTATACTCCCAATCATTTCCTATATGGACATGGTGAAAACTATGCTCAGCTAGTATTAAATCGAAATAAAGAATTCTGTTCTGTAACACAGGAATGATCCTGCTGTGAAAATATTGCACTTCCACAGTTATTCTAGCTGAACATGCCTCAGTTTTAGAATGCCATAGCGTCCTGGTCAGAAAATTGCTGTGTTCCAAATCCCAATTTGACCTTGACTTTAAGCTTTTCAGATTTTTTTGTTGTGTCTTGTTGACATTTTAAGTGTAGTATTGTATGGAAAAGATTTGTCTTAATAATAAAAAATATACAATATACTATAAAAGCGCATTTGTGAAATAATAGAAGTTTACTTTCTACGAAAGTAAACGGCATGTATGTTATAATTATTGTCAATTGGTGTTTATAAAGCAAACGCAAGGCAGAATGGCCGACAACGTAACTCTCAAACACGCACACATCCTCACCACATAAAGAGCAACATACAAAACAATGACGTGTTATAGATACATGTAAACTCAAATAGAATATATCATCAATACACTCAGACACATACACATTAAAACCACTTAAAAAAAATCCACAAATAGTATTACACACTTTATCCTGCTTACAGACCTAGCCTCGCGAAGGGTCTGTGTACCAAAGTTCAATCTCCCATATACACATGAGTAAACATACATATAATTATTTATCTGATAGTATTGATGGCTCATAAGTTACACCCAAACCTCATGTAACCTAATCATCACTTTCATACAATTTCCCTGTGATATTGTAATAACTTTGTGATTGTTTATTGAGCTAAGACTCTTGGATACCCTTTATCTCCATTCTAAATTTGTTATCTCAATAAACATATATGTCCACAAAGATGTCCAAAAGTAAAAAAAAAAACTAGATAAAGTTGGTATTGCCATAATTATATTGACCTGCAGAATAAATTTACTATATCACTAGGCAAACATGCTCTCATACCTTGCAATTTTTTTAAATGTATTTATTATATGAGGAGACATGGCAGAAGTTAACCCCTGGACATTTCAGCAGATTTATTTTTATAAGAAGGATTCTCTGGCACTAGTATCGATAAGTATTTATAAATTTAGAATATCATTTATATTGTTTGATAAATACAATGCAATACTTTTCACCTAAAAAATGAATAAAAGGTTTTGAAAAAATGGTATAATTTAAACATATTAAACATTTATTTTTTGAGTATAATATACCCCGAATCAATACCAGATAAATAAGTCATTTAACTATTTGTGTACTTTCTTTTTCTTTTAAAATTTCTAAGCAATGGGGTTATACTTCATTATAATCATATTTTTTTGAATATATGATGCAGATTGTTCTGTTAGCTGATATAGGTTCAGCAGGTTTCTAAAAACAAAACAAAAAAATGTATAACGTAAAATTACATATCTTTTGATATGAAGGCCATTATATCATTAACCCCTATCTATCAACCGGTCATAATAATATGGCTCTAAATCTTTCCTCCTTTCATAACTTTTTTTTCTTCATTAACATAGGCATATAAGGGCTTTTATTTTACAGGACAAGATGTACTTTTTAATGGTGTCATAGACTGTACCATAAAATATACTGGGAAACCGCAAAAAAATATAAAGTGGTGCTGAAAGGGGAACAAAATCATACTTGTGCTATGTTTGTGGGGGTTTTATTTTTATGGCATTCACTCTTCAGTATAAATGATGTGTTATTTTCATCCTGCAGGTCAATACGATTCTTGCAATCACAAATATGTTGGGTTTTTATTACGTTTTAGTACTGTAAAAAAATCCAAACATTTTCCATTTTTAAAATTTTTGCTGCAACACCATTTTCTGAGACCAATAACTTTTCAGTACTTCTACTTATGGACTTGAGTATGGTGTATTTTTTGAGTGCTGAAGTGTATTTTCTATTGGTTATATATTCTATTAGTTATCACCGATTTTTGCTCTATATATGGAATAATATTTTAATGTTTTTGAAATAAATTAAGATTTTTTTTTAATATACGGAGCTGGAGACCGTCACGATTTCTTGTAGAACGTTGTCAGTATAGCCCAGCAATCCTCTGGGTGTCTCCGGGCTCTGAATACGGACTACACCCAGCCTTCCTTCATGTGGCTTGTGATTAACCCAGGAGTGGTGGGCGAAAAATTCCTTTGTCTGTTTACTTTCTATTGGTACCATATTGGAATACTATTTAATCAAATTTTTAGTGGACATGAAATAACCAAAAAAAGCTATTTTGCTATGCTATAGTGTTTAGCATTCAGGATAAATGATGTTATATTTAAGTAGATCAGACTTTTACAGATGCAATGATACCAATTATGTGAAACTTTTTAATATATATTTTTTACTTGCAGCAAAAAGGGGGGTGATTGGAACTTTTAATATTTTTTTATATTTTTAAACATTTATTAATTTTTTTACTTCTACATTGAGTCCCTTTAGGGTACTTGACCATTAGGGGTTGAGCTCATTAGTAAACTCTTTTGTATTATTTAAACAATGCAGACAGGTGAACAAAGATGGAGGTTTTCCCACTTCTTGCCTGGTACAGGAAGTGGTAAAATGGCAGAAATGGAAGCCTTATCAAGGCTTCCAGCCACCATGTTAGCCAATCCAGCTTCAAGGGTGCCGACCAGAGGGAGAAATGGTGCGCAGCAAGAGTAAAACAGTAGGAAATGAAGCCGTCTCCATAACCTGCTGTCATTTGGAGGACTCAGCTACAATCAGCAGCTGACAGCAACCTTCTACGTTCTGGGATTACTGAGTAATCCCGCTACATAGAACCTTACTGGAACCATGACTTAAATGATAAATGATGTGTCGGTAAGGGACTAAGTGAAAACATCCATGATATTCAATGATGTTTGAGAAAGGAGAGGACCCCCAAACTACAGGAGCATGTGCTTTTTCCGCAACACTGGACCGTGAATGGGCACTAAAGAAATTTCTTG
>JAODAL010038121.1:0-39585 GCA_025379985.1 Phyllomedusa bahiana
GTGCAAAGAGCGGCCCCTTGGACCCATTTTTATCTTGGAAAAAAAGGACCCCAAACTATTGAGAATAAAAAAATAACGGTTCATAGAACAGAACAGAACATCTGTGCATGCATGGCCACTTCTCAGTTCTGCACAGAGGGTTTAGAACCTGTTTTAAATAAAGGGTTAATCTCAATACGGGGTATTTTCTGTAAAAATCCATAAAGTCAAGAGGTAATCCCTTTTTTAAAACCCTAAACTGATTATGTTTTTACTCCATTCAGAAAAATTACTGTTCATTGTCATCGGGAAGGTAAGTATACAGCAGGTTCACCCGCTTAGCCCACTCCATAGGCATCAGGTTATCATTTAAGTTAAACAGTACGTCTTTAGTCCTTTAGGTGCTAAGGAAAATGACACCTCAGCACCAAAGAGACTGAACTAATTCCACACCATTGAAGTCACTGATCACCATGTCATGGCAGCCGTGGACCTAATGAAGCTCAACATGGCTATTTTATTACCAACCTTAGGTTCTAATAATAGGAGAGCCATTATTGTACACTATTCTAAACGTTTACTATTCATAACAGGTAAAAGCAAAGCACCGTTTGGTCACATTTCACCCCACAAATATTTTTTTTCCCAAACATTACATTTTATGGTAAATGGAACCATTGAAAAACACATCTTGTCCTGCAAAATCTAGTCTTTAAATGTCTATGTAGATGCATAAATATGAAAAACACATGTGAAAAACAAAACTCTGCAGCGGGAAGGAGTTATGAGATTTTTTGCTGGGCATTTTCTAAATTTTCATTTTTTTTTAAAACCTTTTGTTTGGGGCTAGTATACTTTTTTGTCCGACGCCAAATGAGAAATTTCTTCTAACAAAGGGTTTTAAAGGACCCCACATGGTTGTATTAAAATACTAAATTTTCATTTTAATTGGGAAAAACAAATTTGAAAATAAATATTTACCTCCAGGGGGCCCGGGGAAGCTGGCTATGAGGTGATGACAAACATCCCTTACTAAGTATTTTCCCTTGAAGATTTTAGCTGTTTGTCTACAACAATCCTGTACATTCTTGAAAAAAAAAATAAAGATGAGAATTAAAGAGAAATCATTTTCTGAAGTATGCTCCAAACATCAAAAAGGTCTTCTTTTTTTTAAATTGCTAATTCAGGTTATTTGTGAGAAAGCAAAAAGACTTATCTTTAATAAAATTACCCTTCAAACAAAAATACAAGCAAGGGATACAGAGGGACAGGGGGCTGAGGGCCCCTCCTTAACCCTGTTTTAACTTACATTAAAACCACCATAAGCAATGGAATCCGATCAAAAAAAAATTTTTGTCCGTTGGGAAAAATTTAAAAAAAAAATTAAAGTTTTTTTAAAAATTTAAAAAATTTTAAAAAAAATTTATCTCTTCTTAAATCAAAAAAAGTAAAAAAATTTGATTTTTTAAACCCCACCCAACAAATAAACATACCAGTATTGTTAAAGAACTATAAACTTTTGGGCTAAAACAGCTTTTAAATACATTTTAATAACTTTTTTTTTTTTACAACAAAGAAAAAAGTTTCCCAAAAACCCTTCTGCGCTAGACAAAAAACCCTTTTTTTTCACCACTTTCAAAAATTAAAGAAAAAAGGGGTGAGTAAAACTTCGCACAGAAAATCACTTCAAAAAACCCGCCGGGGTAGAGGCAATGTATACCAAAGAAATGTTCAGTCAAATTTCAATTAGCTTCCTATTTAGTATCTTATTTTTTTACTTAAAACCCCTCATCTATTTCCTTTTAAAGTGTTTGCCTTTTTTTCCCTGGTTTTGTTTAAGTTTTTTTCGGGTTTTTTAACCCCAAAGGTTTTAATCAAGATGCTGGGGGGTGTTATAAAAGTAAAAATCAAAGCTCACCCCGAAAAACCTTTTTAATTTCCCCTAGGAGTACCCCCCCAAAAGAAGGGCGACCTGCGGGAAAATTTTTAAATCTTTTTAAACCCAAAAAGGGGTTTTCCCTTATATTTTTTTCTATTAGGGCCAAAACACACGGGGAAACCCTTAATAACTTTAAATGTAAATGTCCAGAAAGACAAATTTTTTTCCTCTTTGGGGGTTTTTCCGTTCCCTCCATAGGGACTCCTCAGTAGGCTGTGTTTTTTTAAAAGTTTCATAGGGGCGGGTTCCATTTTGTGAGACAGATGGTGTTCCCCAGCAACTAACTGGTCAATTTATTTTTAATATTGGTTAACAAACTCCACCCAAATATTTTAAACCCAAATTTGCGGTAAGAAATTTTAAAAAAAGCTTAAAATGTTTTTTGGAGTTTGTTTTCCCACAAATTACTTTTTTCAAATCTATAAGCAGGTGTGTATCTATGACATTAAAGGAGCCTGCCTTCCAAACCTCTTGTGCCTGTCCAAAAGGCATGTATAGCTCCATGAAATTTTGCTATCCCACTAGCATGCCCCCGGAAGTCCCCGAAATCACAAGGGGTGTTTGCAAAAACTTCCGGCATAGCAAAAAGGGCTAAGGAAAAACCCTTTAGGATCAAAAAGGTTAAAGTGTCTGCAGAGTCATACTTTTCAGGACGGGTTTTACCCCGCCGGGGAAGTGATGGGTTTTGCGGGGGGGGAGTTTTTTTTAACATTGGTTTTAACCCCCCAAAAAGCTTTTTAAGAAATCCTGGAAAGACTTCAGAAAAACACAGAAAAGAAGACACTGGCTGAAGGAATAGAAGATGTGGTGAGTAGTGTTGAACGATTTTTATCGACAAAGTTGAAATCGGAAAAGGTTTTTTTAGGGTGATCAAAATTTTCCAGATCATGCAAAATTAAGGGTTTAAAAATTTCTGTGCATCATTTTATTAAATCCCCCTTTTTTTGGGCCCTTCCTGAAATTTTTGGGGGGCCAGAAATCAATTTAAACAGAATGAGCGGGGTAATGTGTGGGCAAACGCATGACGGGATTGAAAGGGTTCCCGATTGGCGGGAAAAAAATTCACATGACCTCGTTTTACATAGAACAGCTTTTTTCCTTTTTTTCAGCCTCAGTGTCTCTCACGTCCATAGGGATAGACCTGCCGCTCTCCCTGGGGCCAAACAGCTCAGCAAAATTTAAAGCTATTTCGGCCCCAAAAAAAACCTCTACAAATTAGCTGTGACCTTTCCCAATTTAGTTTTAATTTGAAAATTGAAGATTTTATGTAAAATTAAACTAGAGAATTTTAAAGCAGCATCTACCGCTGTAAATTTACCGGTGGGGCGGGGGGGGGGGGGGGCCCCCGGGCGAACACAGGGCACGCTCTAAAACTATAAAGAACACTTGGGTAAAGTTCACCAAACTTAGTTAAGACATTGTATGGAATAACCTTTATTAAATTTAAAAGGTTTTTTTATTGAAAAATTTCCGATATTGGGGCCCCCTGAACTTAAAATTGGATACACAACATTTTTTAAGTAACTGCAGTCTCTTTTTTTAGGGGTGCCAAAAATCCACTTTTTTTATCGAATACTTTCAGATAGGGGGTTTTATTTTTTAATTTTTACCCATTACACCTTTTGCCGTTGAAATATTTCCCCCTTTCATTAAAATTTCAAACCAGCAATCTTGTAGTCACACAGGTTTTTTTTCCAAAAAAAACCGTGTATCTACGAAAAAAATTTACATTTTCGTGTTTTTTGACTTTTTCGCACCCACATTGTTTTAATTTACGCAGCAACTACGAAAAACTTAAACAGAATTCTATATTCACCCAGGGGAATTTAAAGGTGCAAAAAAAAATTTGTTTATTTTTAAACCAAAAAAATAACAGTTTTTTGTTTTTTTTTTACTTTTTCGCACCCAGCATTGTTCAAAAAGACCCCAGCATCTACTAAATCTTAAAACAGCAATTCTATAATCACCACAGGAATTGAAAAGGGGAAAAAATACCCCTTTATTTTTACCAAAACATAACAGTTTCGGTTTTTTTTACTTTTGCGCACCCCCGCATTGTTCATTACGCAGCATCTGGGAAATCTTTAAAAAAGCAAATTTTATTTTTTCACCACAGGGGGGTTAAAGGGCAAAAAAAAAACCGTTTAAAATTTTATCAAAACATAACATTACGTGTTTTTTTTACTTTTGCACACCCCGCAATTTTTCATTGACGCCCGCAAACTACGTAAATCCTTTAAAAAACCCAAATTTTAAAAATTTTTACCACAGGTTTAAATTTTGGGAAAGGGCAAAAAATACCTTTAAAAATTAAACAAAAATAAAAAGTTACGTGTTTTTTTTGACTTTTGCAAAACCCACCAAAGTTCATTGACGCAGCCTCAACGTAAAAACTTAAAACCCGCAATTTTATATTCAAACCCCAGGGAAAATTTAAAAAGGGGCAAAAAATAAACGTTTTAAATTTTAAAACCCAAAAAATAAAAGTTTTCGTGGATTTTTTACTTTTGCGCCCCCCGCATTGTTCATTGACGCAGCCAAAATTTAAAAAATTTTAAAAAGCAATTCATTTTTTAATTTACCACCGGTAATTGAAAGGGCAAAAAAAAACCGTTTTTTTATAAAACCAAAAAAATAACAGATACGGGGTTTTTTTTGGGGAAATTTTGCCCAGTCCCGATTTTTTTGACAACATCTTCAGTTAAATTTTTAAAACCAGCAATTTTTTTTTGATTAAAAGGGATTTGAAATAGCTTTTTAAATTTTTCCCCCTTTTAAAAAAAACTTTCCAAAATTAATTTTCATACCTTTTTTCAAAATTTTTTTATTTTTTTGAAAATGGGGCGAAAAGCCCGGTGGAAGCGAAACAAAGAAAGGGGGGAGCAAAATGGAAAGGGAAAAAGGGACAAAAGAAGGTCTTTTTCCACCCCTTGGGCCCACCAAAACGCAGCCAGCGGAAACGGGCATTGCAAAGGGCCGTTTAAAGGGCCGTCAACGCTGGGTCAGGGCCCGGGGAATCAAAATAACGAACACTTTGCCAAACTGTCCTTCAAATGTTTTAAAGCAAACCCCGCATCCCAGCGGGCCTTTTCCCCCCTCGTTCCCGCAAGGGCACGGCCACAAAAGGGCCCTCATCACATCATCCCGCTCCGTCCAACATGAAACCCCAAAAGTCCCAAAACCCTGGTAAACCCCCCACTGTGGATTTTCCATTGTCAAAAACCTCTTTGTGACAAAAAAGCGGTTGGGGTCCCAAAAGGGATGTTTAAAAAATCAAGAGAAGAATTTAGTTCCCGCTCTAAAGCCCCTTTTTCTGAGCCCTCAGAGGAGGTGAAGGGAAGCCGGGCAATTTGGGAAAAAAAATCCCCCGGGGGGGCCGGCAACGCCTTTTCAAATGGGCCCCTTGCTTGTAAACCCGCAGGGTTCCCCGGGGCAGAAAGTCAAAAGGGCGAAACCAATCCCCCCTTTTGTTGATGATGATGATGAAGACAATTGCGGATCCATCCTGGAAATTTTCCGCAAATTTTTTCTTGCGACGCTTCAAACCGTGGGCGAGGGGGAAGACAAGGGGTATTTTCAAAAAAGGGGGCCCCGCCAAAAAAAAAGGGGGGAAGGGGGGGCCGCAGAAGTCCGCTGTAAAGGGTTCCGCCAGCCCACCCTTCCAAGGGGGCAAAACCCCCCGCTTTTCGCCCTCAAAAAGGTTCCAAACAGGGCCTTCCCCCAAGCCTGGGCCCTTTTTTTGAGCAAGCCTTTTGATTCCCCCCAAAACCCGCGATGTCATATGCCGCATTTTTCCCCTTAAAAAGCAAAAAGTAAAAGGGAAAACCTTAATTTGGGTTTTTTTCCCCCACCAACATGTCTAGGTTCCCCATGCAAACCAATGCATGAGTTAAAAAGGAGGGGAAAACACTTGGCCAAAAATTCCCCTTTAAAAAAAGGGCCCAAAACCCACGGCCCCCGGGCCCCCCCAAAACCCCGTCACCCTTTCCCCCCCCCCCCCTTCCTTCCCTCCCCCCCCCTTTCCCCCGCCACCACCAAGGGCCCTTCCTCCCCTGCCCCTGTCCTCAGAGTTTATTTATCAGGGCAGCCCCCCCGCTTTTTGCCTCCCACCCCTCGCCCAGAAAAAACCGAAAAAAAACCAAACCCAAACCCCCCCAGAAAAAACCCCTCCTTTCCCCCCTTCTCCTTCCGCCAGTTTGAAAGACCTGGCAAAAATCGTACAACGGCCTCCTAGAACCACCTTCTGTCTTCCCCAGGTTTTGGGGGGCAGAAGAAAACCTTTAAAAAAACCCCAAAACCCTCCCAAAGCCAAAAAACCGAAAAAGTCGGCATTGCCAAAGGGTTTTGGGATTGGAAAATTTTTGCCTTTTTTTCCTTCCCCCTTGGTGGGGAAACCCCAGAATGGTTCCGCCCAACCCGGTTTTATTTTTTTTCCCCCCCCCCCACAACCCCCCCGCCCCCCCAAAACCAGAAAAGCCCCAGCAGGCATTTCTTTTCCAAAAAAGGCCCCCCCCCCCTTTTAACCCCCGCCCCGGGCCCCCCACGTGTCATCTAAAAATTTTTAAGCGCGTTGTCTGCATCGTTCCGGGAAAAATCCATCCCCACCCCAACACAAAAGGTACCTAAAAATAAGCACGCCCCAAGGCCTCTATAAAACTCTGGAACCCCCCTGGGGGAGCTGGTGGAATTCCCCTGGGGGTGAACGGTGGCCCCCAGGGTTCCCGGGGGGCACGCCCCTTCAAAACCGCAGGGAAAGGGGGGCAGGGGCCCCTTCTTTCCCCCCCTGGTCCTCTGGTGGCCCCACGGGCCCCGAGACACCAGGACCCGGTTGAAATTAAAAACTGCCTTTTAGACCCCTCCCCCACACCCCGGTCCGGGGCGTGGAAAGGCTCAAAACAAAAGAGACCGAGCGCTGGCTGGGGTTTACAAGAAACCTTGTGCCAAGGGGGGAAGGGGGTGTGCGATAACGGGGCCCAAAACCCGGGCCGGCCCGCCCTTAAAATCGGTAAAAGGGTGGAGCACAAAACCCCCTTCCCGGCACATGTCCCCTGAACCTTGTTTGCCCGAAATTTTTTTAAAAAGCCCAAAACCCCCACCGGCCTCCGGGGGGGGGATTTTGGGGGGGGGGGGGGGGAAAAAGGCTCGAGGGCTGATTTAAAAACTTTCCCCCCGCCTTTGCCCACCCTGCTTTTGTCCCGCCCTTGGCTTTCGTTGCAAACCGCAAACACCCCCCCGGCCCCCCCCCCAAAACCGTCTCATTGTTTTAACCCTGGCAAACCGCTAATTTCCCCCCCCCACCACCACCCCCCCCAGCGAATTTTTGTCAAAACAAACCGCAATGGGCCAAAAATTTCGCAGTACGAAATGAAAACCCCAAAGGCCCGCCGCCGCGGGAAATTCCCCGAGGGTTAAAACCCCCGAGAGGGAGGAAAAGGGGAAAGAACCCCTTTCAAAACCCAAACCTTCCATTTTGAAGAAGGCCCTCTCCAAAGGGAAGTCAAAAGGGCCCCGTGTTTGAAGGCTGTGCCGGAGGCAGGCGGAGGAGGAGGAGGGGGAGGGGAGGAGGAAATAAACCCAACACCCGAAAAAAAAAAAGAAGTTACCCAAGTTCCCCGCCCTGGATTTTTTGGAAAAAAGGGGTTTGGGGCGAATTTGGGCGGAGGAGGAAGATGGGGAAAAAACAGTTTGCCTTAGGCCCCCTCGGGCCCAAAAAGGCTTTTGGGAAAAACAAAAAGGCTCCCCAAACCTCACAAGGGGTCTTGGATGCCCCATTTCCTCCAACATGATCCCCTCGCATTAAAGGCCCCAAACAAAAAAAAACAAACAGTTTTTACTGGGTTTGGGCCCCCCCTCCCGGAATTTCCCCGGTACAAAAACCAAAAAATCAAGGGACTTTCCTTCCCACCCACCCACAAAAAGAGTAAAAAGCAGGAAAAGGAGACCTTGCCCATTGATCCCAAATGGGGGGACAAACTGTTTTGGGATCCCCCGCTTCAACCCTTCCCCCAAATGTCCAACGGGGAAAAAAAAACAACAGCGACGGCGCCAGAAGAGTTGCCAAAGGGAAAGGGGGGGTAGCGGCAAAACAGAGCAAAATGGCAGAAAAACCCTAATGGGGGTTTACCCTTTTTTTGGCCCAAAAAATAAAAAATTTTTTTTTACCCACCTTTTCCCCCCCCCAAAAGCATGCAACGCAGGGGGCCCCCCCTTTAAAATCCCCCCCAAAAAACACAGAGAACCACTTTAAGAAATCATTTTGGAAAACAAAAAAAAGGAAAACAAACTTGGGGGTTTCCCCCCCCAAAAACCGATGTTTTTGCAAAAGTGTTCCGGAAACCCCAAAAGACTTCTGGGTAAACCAAAAAGGAAAGAAAGGGGCCCCAGCTGGGTCCCTCACGCCCTAAGAGGTGTTGCCCTGCCCCGCAGCCAGCGTCATATCTGAGGGACCTTTACAAAAGCTGGGGGAGTCATTAAAAACAAACGCACCGGCTTTTCCACAGAAAATGTTTAAACGTTTGACTTTCATCAAATGAATCAGGCATGGGAATTTTTCTGATGGGTGTTTTTGGCCCCCAATTTCCGGGGGTCACCGAAATTTGTTGCCGGTCTAATTCACCTTCCTTTCAAACAGAAAAGCCTCTTGAAAAAAATTTTTTTAAAATGATCATTTCTTAAATGCAATTTTTTTTTCACTTTTCCCCCAAAAGTTTTTATTTTTTCTGGTTTTTTTCTGTGAGGGACTGTAAAAAAACACAAGGTTTCAAGGACAACCCCCGTATTCCATTACTCACTTTTTCTTAAAAAATTTCGCAAAAATCCCCCAGTTTTGAGGTCATTTTTGCTGTTTTGATACAGCTAAAAATTAGGTCCTTTTGGAAAAAGAAAATGTGGGTTCAAATTGGGATTTCTCACTCACAAATTTTTTAAAAGGGGGCCCGGGAATTCCCTATTTTTAATTTTTTTTAGGGCATGTAGTTGAGATACAGCAATAATCATGGTCCCTTTTTTGGGAAAAGAAATGTGGCTTCAAAAATGGGGATTTCTCCCTCCCCAATTTTTAAAAAGTGGCTGAGGAAGTTTATTTTTAAAAATTTTTTGGGGCATGCTGCTTTGAAATGCAGCAATATACAACCCCATTATAAAAAAAATGTTTTTTCTTTAAAAGACATTTGGGTTTTTCACAATTGTCAAAGTGGCTCCTGGGTCATGCCTTTTTAAATTTTTTGGGGGGATTTTGCTGGGGGACAAAAACAGCTAAACAAGGGTCCCCATTCTAAAAAATTTTGTTTCTAACAGAAAATTTGTTCTTCACCCAAATTTTCCAAAGGGGCTTTAAGGGTTTATGCTTTGAATTTTTGGGGGGAAAATTTTTCTTTTGAAAAATGCAGCATACTGAGGTCCTATTCTAAAAAAAAGTTGTTTTTTAAAAAGACATTTTTTTCTTCAACAATTGTCCAAAAATGGGGTCAAGGGGCATGCTTTGAATTTTTGGGGGCATTTTTCTGTGACAAAAAACTATACTAGAGGTCCCCTTTTTAAAAAAAAGTTGGGTTTTTAACAGACCTTTTTTCTTCACAATTGCCCAAAAAGTGGCTCAAGGGGCAAAGCTTTTTAAATTTTTTGGGGGGAAGTTCTGTGGGCATGCAAGCTATACTACAGGTTTCCCAAAAATAAAAAAATGGTTTTTTTCCAAAAAGACCCTTTTTTTCACAATTGTCCAAAGTGGGCCCCCGGGGCGCTTTGAATTTTTGGGGGCATTTTTCTGGACATGCAGCTATACTAAGGCCTAATTTTAAAAAATGGTTGTTTTTAAAAGACCTTTGTTCCCCCCAAAAATTGTCCAAAGTGGGTCAAGGGGCTGCTTTGAATTTTTGGGGCATTTTGCTTGACATGCAGGGTAAAAACTACGTTATTCTAAAAAATGTTTTTTTCTTTAAAAGCATTTTTTTCTTCACAATTAACAAGAGGGCTTTAAGGGGGATGGTTTCTGTCAGAAACAGGAATAGGAGGGAAAATGTTTAAAGGGGCACATATTTCAAAAAAGCCTTTTATTTTTCAAGATCTTTTTAAAAAAGTTTTCAATCCCTGTAATTTAGACAACCCATTTAATACAATAAAAAAAGAGAAAAAAAAGACATGGTGGGATTTCCCCCTATTTTAAAAAAGGTTTTTCTAGAATTTAAAATACTAAAAAACTTTCATGTGGCAAAAACTTAAAAAAATTCCTCTGAAAAGTACAAGGGGGGTTTCCGGAAAACTTGAAACCCAAGGAAAGGTTTTTTTCCCGAGGACAAGGAGTATGGACACGGACAGAGAAAAAAGGAAAAGAGCCATTTCCTCCAGCACGTTTATAAAATGAAAAAAGAAAAGCCAAGTTAAAGGAAAACCCCGGGTGTAAAAAGGACGTTAAACCCCCCCAGTATTTCCCCAATGAAGCTCAATTTTTGGGCCACACTCATACGGGGGGACAAGCGTACCCCCGGTATTGACTGTGAAAATGAGGAAAAGGGTGGAGTTCTCACACTTCGCTTTCCCCACCTGCTTCAGACAGACAGTTTTTGTTTTCTTGCGTTTACAGGGGATTTTAAAAACCCGCGTGTTAATAATTACGGACCCAGCCCCGGGCTCTCACCCCCCACCCACTTTTAACCTCCGGGCCCCCCCGGGGCAAAGTGTTGGCCCCCGGACAGGTATAGTCAATGTCCCGTGAAAATAAAATGGGGGGTTGAAAGAAATCCTTTTTTTCCCGGGACTTTTTAAATGTGGGGGTTTATGCAGGGGGTTTGGGGTCATGCGGGCCCAGTACAGGTATAGTTTAATGTCCATTTAAACTAAAAAGGTGGGGGTTTAAAGACTCCTTTTGCCGGCACTTTTTAAATGTGGGGTCTCCCCGGTTTTGGGGCCCCAAGCGCTTCCAGGAAAAGGGAAATTCAAAGCCGTTTTAAAATTTAAAATGATTTGGGTTTAAATCATACGCCCTTTCTGGGACCCTTTTTAATTTGTGGGTGGGTGCAGGTTTAAAGGGGGCAAAGGGTTTTGGAAAAAACAGGGATATTGGGAAAGGTCCGTGACTTTTTTTTTGTGACTTTTTTTAACCCAAGTGTGTTTTTCCTAAGATGTAGCCCCAAAGTATCCATTTTTACTGTTGGGATTTAATTTCAGCTTCTCCAGCCTTTTTGGGTTAATAATGAAGGTGTTGTTTCTCCCCCCCCCATAGACCCTTTAAAAAGGTCATTCCCCACATAATCGAAAGCTCACAAACGAAAAACCTTATCGATAGCGGCCGACTATCGACTATCGATCGATCTCGATAGCCAACGCAATCGCTCAACACTGGTGGTGAGTAATAAATAAGATACCAAATACAAAACAAATTTAAATTTGACTGAAAAAAAATCTTTTGGAAAACACTCCACGCCCTACTCAGAGCGAGGAAGTTTGTGTATCCTTATTTTTGTTGTAAAAAGTTAGTTAACTTTATTAATATTAATATTTTTTAAAATCAAAGTTTTAGTAAAAATTTTTTTAAAATTAAAAAGATTAGTATAAGAAACTAATCTTCCCCATTAAAAAACCTTTTTTTTTGATTAATCTGTGAATTAAAAGGGAAATTTTTCAGCCCGGCCTTTGGGTTTTTAAAATTAGTTTTAAAAATATAAACCCAAAATTAGAGTTTAGCACAAAAAAGTTCTAGTTCAATTAGAACCCCAAACTTTAAATGGGGGCGGTTTGAGGTTTTTATTCGAACTAGAACTCGAACCCCATTAAAGTCAATGGGAGATGTTCTGGCTAATTTTTATCCTTATACAGGTGAGGAGAAGCTGTAATTACCATCCATAACAGAACATTGGATATGTGGAACAACTTAGTGAAGAAAATTTGGCTTTAAGAGTGACAGAAAAAATTGAGAGGCTAAAATACTTAATTCCTTTCAATGGCTAACTGAAAAGTTGAGGACAGCTTGCAAGCAGGGGCATAGCTATAGGAGGTGCAGTGGTATCAGCTGCTACGAGGCCCTGCATCCTGAGGAGGTCCAAAAGCCCCTTTGACACATAGGAGATTTGGGAACGTTATGTTATACAATTACTGAACCCCCAACATGGCAAAATCTGATCTTTTGGGCACTGAGTATGATTTAGCAAATCCAAGCACTCTGTATAATATACATCCATGTATATGAGAGTTAGGTGTTATGTGAGCCTGAAAATGTCACCAAATAACAGCTTCTGGGTGTGGGAAAGATGCAGCCAGCAATACCAAACTCCTTAACTATTTATGTCTATGGAGAGGAAAATGCAATCTAACTAAGAGCAGTCTGTAAAGTACATAGAGTGAGCTGAAAATGGCGTTCTCAAGGCAAAACAGTGAAATATATATAACATGCTCATGTGATTTTAGCAGCAAATGAGAGTCCGACACCTCAACGATGATGTTTTTGACACATCTCTGTGCTCTGCACTGATTGGATGGCCACCAAAGTGCAGAAAAGTGATTGGATGGCCACAAAAAGTGCAGAAAGCTGCTTATAACGAAACTGAAAATGGTGTGTCGAACTAGAACTAGAACTTTACTCGAACGAACAGTAAAATGGGCAGTTCAAAAATCGGGGGCCCCAAGAACTTAATTTTCTAAATTTTTTTAAAACTTAAAATTTAAAAAAAAAAAATTACTGAAAAAAAAAAAAGGGAAAAAACAAACCTGAATTTAAAAATTAAATAAAGGGTATTTGGGGATAAGTCAAAAAAAAGGGAATCCAAATTAAGATGGAAAGGGGAAAAGTGAACTTTTTTTAAAAAGTATCAATAAAGGTTTGGATGGTTTTTTTTTTAAAAAACCCCCGGTGAAAATTTTTGGGAATGGGAATTTTTGTTTTTCAGGGGTAGTTTCCCATGAAAAGGAAACCCGTTTTTTTTATTCCCGGTCCAGATATCTCCCCGGGCTTCCCTGTGCACAGAGTTGAAAGAAAAGGTGCTCAAGTCCCTGTGGGCCCGCCCTGCCATTTTGGGGGTCTCAGCCCTCCCTTTTAAGGTGGACTGCCCATTCAAGAACTGGCCCAGAACTTACTTCCCTTTGGGGGTTTTAAAAACCCCCCCAATCCTGGCTGCAGCCAAAAAAAACGGGGGGAAAAGGGGTTTTGGAGGTTTTTTTAAAAAAAAAAAAAAAAATTTTTTTTTTTTTTAAAAAAAAAAAAAAAAAAAATGGGGGGAAATTTAAAAGGGGGTTGAAAAAAAATTTTTTTTTTTTAAAAAGTTTTTCGGGGTTTTTTAAAAAAATTTTTTAAAAATTTAAATAAGGAAAACAGGAAATTATAAGGGGGAAAGTAAACAAAAAAAAAACGGGGAAATTAGGGGGGGGAAAATAAAGGGGAAAATTTTATGAAAGGTAAATAATTCGGGATTTGGGGTCAGGGGAAATTGAAAAAAAGGAAATGGAAATGTGACCAAACGGGGTTCCCCCTGTGAAATTTTAAATTAAAAGGGGCTCAGGTCCCTTTTTTGGGTTAAACTTTTTTTATTTGTAGTAGGATTTATCATGCTTTCCATTCACTGTTTGCCCGAAAAAAAACGCGTAGGGGTGGAAGAGGGGGAAAATTACCCCTGAATTGGGGGAAGGAGGGGAAAGACAGGGAGCACGCTGTGGGGAAACGAGTGTTTTTTTTATTCAGGTGACGGGGGGAACGGGCAACCTTTTAAAACGCCCCAAACCCCCCCTTTGGGGTTTCGGGGGAATGGGGGGGGAGCCCTGATTAGGGAGACCCCACTTCTTTTTTCCTGGCTAGTGCACTAATGTCCCTTGGGGGAGATTTCTCCACCCTCTTGGCCCCCTTTAGGTAAAGGGGGGTTTTTTCATGCCAAAAAGGAAAATAAAATTACAAAAGGAAAAGAGTTTTTAAGGCCCCCCGGGGCAAATTTTCCAAATGGGCCCTTAGGTGCGGGGGGGGGGGGGTTACGGAAAAAAATTTAAAAGAAACCCTGAGTGGATTTTGTTGTCAGCTTTTTTCACCCCCTATTGTTTTAGGACCACCAGCAGCACACCTCGAGCGCCCCGAACCCTGTTTTCTTTTGTACCCCCCCAGTTTACTTTCTGATGCTGCCCCCCCTTTCCCACATCTGCTCCCAGCGCTCCTTTCCCCACCCACCATCTTTACCTGGGCTGGTATTGCCACCCACCTCCCCACTCTTCACGGGCCTTATGTAGCCTTCTGATGCGCGCCACCTCACCTCAAATTCCTCATGCTGCTGCCCGCTGAGCACTCTCTCAGTTGCCCCTTGGTTTTCTAAAGCTGTTTCCACCCCCACCACTCTATGACATTGCATATGTTTGGGTTTTTCCCCCCCCCCTTTTAATCTGTGGATAGATACAAAAAAACAACATATGCAAATATTCCATTTTCTTTTTTTTGGGGGTTTAACTCCTTTTCTTTTTTGGGTTTAGGGAAAGATGGATTATTGACCCCAAATGAAAGCGGGGCACTAAAGATCAAACAAATGGCAAAATGATTGGGATCAATGCAAAATTTCTGAGAACCCCCTCCACTCTTTGGGGGGTCTACGTATCAGCAATAACAGAATCACCACAATAAAAAAAAAAAAAAACTGTTTGCCCAATGCAATATCCCAAGAGAGGATTTAATGTAGTAGGGCTGAAATCACAAAAAACTGCATTTACACAAAATCTCCACAAAAAGGGAAAAATTAACTCTTTGGGCACAGAAAAATACCCCCCCGGCTGAAGTTGAAGGGTTTTTAGGCAGTATGTGGGAGAAATACCACCGCTGTATTTACTCAAAAAAAAAAGCAAAATTAAACCCTTGATTTAAATTCCCCACAGAAATAACAGGAAAAATTTAAATGATATAAGGGGAAAAAAACATCTATTTGACTCCAAGTACCAAAACTAACGATTGAGGATTTTCCGGAATCTGAAATTCCCAATAATAGCCAAAAGAAATTTAAATGATAGCGGACAAAAAACACTCTATTTGACTCCCAATATAACACTAACAGGATTGATTGGATTACTTGAATTCAAAATTCCCTAATACAACCGGAGAAATTAAATTAAAATGGCGCAGAAAAAGCAATCTGTATTTCTATCCCCATACAACACTATCAGGATTGAGTGGATTTTTAGAAACTGAAATTCCCTAAAAATACAACATTAGATTGCAATGCATAGGGGCAGAATTACACCCACCCTGGGAAACCCCGGAGAAAACCCCCAAACAAACAATAGAAACGCTGGGGGGAAAAATTTTGGCAATAGCCCCTTTTAAAAAGCGTTATTTTAGGATAATTGTATAGAGCAAAGGGATCCCGAATGCTGAGTGAGAAGTAAAACAATAGTGGCTTTTTCCCCCTTCCCCCTCGCCGAATAAAGCTGTATAATGAATCCGTACACAATACAGAACACTGATGACTGAGCAAGTAACAGACTTGTAATGGCTTTTTTTCCTTCCCCCCAATTTCTAAGTAAAGCTGTATAATGAGGCAATGAGCAGCACAAGAGATGTTATCCCAAAAACACAACAGAGGACTGTGAGGAGCGCATGTGCCGCCCTTACTTACAGTTTTGTGACGCACAAATCCCGCCCCCTCTCTGATTGGCTTCATGTCTGCCATGTCATTGAGGGTGTTCCTTTTTTCCTCCAGAGTTCTTTGCTCCATGTAACGCCCTGGCTTTCGGGCCCTTTTAAAAAAAAACTCTTCGTCCCCAAGTACCATAAATTTGGCTTCAGCAGAAGCAAATTTTCAGAAATTCTAAAACGAATTCCCCTTTATTAGAACTTCGCCCTCTCTAGCTGCAAGTAGCCCAGAATTTCATACTAACCGTTTAGAAAATAGCAGTGCGGGGGAAAACAAAAACGATGACGATGTAAAACCCATCGCACTTGGGGTCGGGGGAAGCAAGGGGCCCCTTACATCATTGTGGGGAAAAGAGGGTGTCGCTTGCGTAGCGGGAGCGGTGCAGCCCCAAAATCGCTAGTTGGGGTGGAGTCAGCAGGGGGCACATGCAGTGGGAGCCAAAGGCCACAGGGTAGAAAACTCGCTTCGCTGACCCAAGAAAGCAGCGGCATAGGGGCTCACCGAGGCAGCTGCGGTAGTAGTCACTCAGTCCAACCATCCTAAGGTGCAGAAGCTGACCGGCCCTTTTCCAAGTTGTTGGGACTGCAGTCCCTCCCTTTCCCAAATGGGGGACTCTGACTGTTCGAAACTAATGGCTTGTGCCAACGAGGTGGGGAGCCCAAGCCATAATTTCTTTTTAAAAAGGCAGCACTAGCCCCGCACAATATGTAACGAAGGGGGTCCAGTCCTTGGCTTTTCGGGGTCTTTCAGGGGGCACGGCGCGGGACGTGTGGAGGTTACTACGGTCAGTGACATTACATGTCCTTTACGGCCCACTGGGTGAATGTGGTTCCTGCCCAGCCACACCAGCAACTTGGACAGGAGACGCCACTTTCTCCTCCACGTTGTCAAACTGCTGTTTCTGCATCAATGTCCACCTCCTCCTCCACCACCACCTCAGCCAATACAAGTCTAAGTGCTGCTCCATCATACCACATGTGCAGGGCACAGCGGTGTCACGCAGTTTTACACCTGGTTTGCCTGGGCGAATGAAGTCACACAGGGGAGGAACTGCTCCACATCATGAAACAAGAAATCAATGTGTGGCTTTCTCCGCGACAACTGCAAATCGGAACCATGGTGACAGAACATGGTGTCCGCGCTGTTTCGAAGAGGGATGACCCATGCGCCATGCATGGCGCACGTGTTCAATCTGGTTGTCAAAAGGTTCCTGAAGTCTTCCACCCATCAGCAAGACATTCTAAAAATGGCCAGGAAATTGTGCATGCACTTCATCCATTCCAACAAAGCCAAGCACACCTTCCTTGAGCTGCAGATGCAGAACGGCCTCCCCCAACATCAGCTGATATGCAATGTTTCCACCTGTTGTAATTTCAGCCTCTATATGTTGGACCAACTCTATTATTATTATTATTTATTTTAAAGCGCCATTGATTCCAGGGCGCTGTACATTCGAGGGGGTTACATACATAACAGAGAGGAAAGGTTGTCATGAGTGACAGTGGGGAAGCAAGTTAAGGCGGAAGAGCAGTTTGCAAGAGTAGAGGAGGGTGGTGGGGACTGCGGGCTGATGGTCTATGAACAGAGAAAGGCCATTATAAATTTTTTTGATGATCCAGCGGACGGGAGTACTCCCCTGTGTAATTTTGATGTCAGCCAGTGGCAGCTCATGCGTGACACCTGCCATTTGCTCAGGCCATTTGAGGAGGCCACGTTATTTGTCAGTTGCCAGGACTACGGGATGAATAACATCATTCCACTGCTTCATATCCTGGAAAAAATGCTGCAAAATCTGTCTGGTCAGGGGACTGGAGACGTGGCGACTACATCTCATGGCCATGTGAGTCCAATGGGGGCTGAACTGAAAGAGGAGAATATTAGAGCACAAGCAGTATCTGGCAAAATGAGTGGTTTTTCTACTCAGGTAACAGGAGAGGAGAAGCAGGAGCAGTCGGAGGAGGTAGATGGAGATGAGGAAGACGAGGCAGATGACCCAGACATACCGTGGCAGTATACAGTGGAGATGGAGGCTGGGAGTCCCTCAGAGTCACTTGCGCATATGGCCTGCTGCATGCTGCTTTTCCTGGCTAGTGACAGCCAAAAAGTCAGTATCCAGCAGAAGGATGACATCTGGCACTTCACCTTTTGGGACCCTTCGCTACCGTCCAAAATGGGAAATTTTTCCCCCCTCCAAGGGAGGAGAAACTTACGACTATAGAAAATCAAATGTAGTCATTGGACACTGCCATCGTACATCCTCTTGCAGGCCTGACCAGGGGGGTTCCTCATCGCTCACATACCACTACCATGGTTTCTGTGGGGAGGTGGGAGGGTAGGAGTAATAGCAGCTCCATCATAGCAGCCTAAGTATGGAGTCGTTGATGAGCAGCTTCCTTCACCCGCCTAGTGAGGAGAGTACTGAGCAGCAGCAGCACCTGGAGCAGACCCTGAACCAGCAGGTGGTGGTCTACTTGGACAGCATTCTGCCACCCCAGGTAAAAGATCCCCTGGACTACTTGGCAGCCAAACTGGATTTGTGGCCTCAACTTGCTGAGTTTGCACTTGAGAAGCTGTCCTGTCTGGCCAGTAGTGTGGAATCAGAGCGGATGTTCATTGCGGCGGGGGCCATAGTTACCTCAAGGAGAACTCGCTATAGTAGGATCTTGGCCCTCAGCTCACTTATTTCCAGCTGGCGCTGACATTACCCTGTCAGGCTGTGTTCCTACTTTAGTTATTTGGTCAGTTTTGCCCCTGTAACTGCCCAGAGAAGTGACATGTGAAGCGATTCTAATAGGGGCGGCTGTCATCTGCGTGTCACACTAAAACACATTATTGTATCACAAACAAATCACGCTCTCTATGCATATTTTAGCATGGCACAATGTTCTACAACACCCTACAGGCTCTCCACAGCCAGGAATTAACTGTTTTTTAATGCGATTTGCTGCAAATGAAGTCGGGTCGAAATGATTTTTTGCCGAAAATTCGGCGAATCTAGCTAACCGAATTTTTGAGAAATTCACCCATCTCTAATTATATCGTCTATATATGCAGTAGTTGTTGCACAACCTTGAATTAATTTTTGGTTAAGTTGAAGTGCACCAATTTTGTAGGCCTATCACTTTTTTCCAACATAGCACTCAAAATCTCCGGATCATATTGACTTTTAAATGGTAATACAGCAGGTATTTTGCTCTTTTGTATTTTACCTGCTTTCTTAGTCTGATGGAAATACATTTTAGCCCACAACCTTCAACAAAATACACAATATATAAATCTGTTACAAAATTAAACTTAGGGAACAGAATGTAAGTAGGGTGAAGCAAAAGCAAATGTCCAATTTATAGAAAATAAAAACCGCCTTCGTCTCCTCCTTGAGCATCGTCCGTCATATCTGTGTACCGTACCTCTTGCCTCCATCCCTTGACCACGATCCTTACCGGCTGTCCTGACCTTATGCTTGTCCCCAACTCCAAGTTTTCCTTACGATTTTGTACCTCGCTACACCTCGGTTGCCACCGCAAGCAAGTCACGTCAGGGGTAGTGAGCTAGTAGACTTCCGCCACAGCAAGTCCATCCTGCTTTGCAGGGCTCTGGTGAAAACCGGGACCTACTTAGATTCCGCTCCCTGGTGGGGCTATTGCGATCTGTGGCGGCTCCAGTAACCTACTACTGTGTTCTTTGACGCTATTGTAGTATCTTAGCCCTCAGCTCGCTTCTTTCCAGCTGGCGCTGACGTTACCTTGTCAGGCTGTGTTCCCACTTCAGGTTTTTGGTCAGTTTTGCCCCCTTAAGTGCCCAGGGAATTTTAGAGTGAAGCGATTCTAAGAGCGGCGGCAGTCATGTGCGTGTCATACTAAAACACAGCAAAGCTCCCTCTGTATATTTAATAATGGCACAATGTTCTACAGCACTCTACAGGCACTCTGCAGCCAGGAAATAACTGTTTTTTAACGTGATTCGTCCCAAAGTAATTCGGGTCGAAACAAATTTTGACGGAAAATTCGGCGAAGTCGGCGAATCAAATTTTTGAGAAATTCGCCCATCTCTTAATATAACCCATCATTACTAAATGATCAGTGATGAAATGTACCCTTTGATTTTCTTCCACAGCTTATTTTAAATTCTGGATATTGATTCATGATGAATGATACTTAACCAACAGGCCTTTAACCCTTTAAGGACGAAGGGCGACATGTATGAATCTCGCCGCGTCAGAGCGCACGTTTTCGCCCGATTTCAAGTGAAAGCTGCACCAAACGTATGTCGGCGCCCGAGGTGCGCTCATAAATGCGGTGTCAAGTCCACCGCGTCTCGCCAGTGAGTGAGGCGCAGTGCGGGACTTAGGCGCAGTGAGGGACTGCGCCTAAGATTTGCCACCTGAGGAGGTGCGCTCATAAATGCGGTGAAAAGTCCAACGCGCCCTCGCCAGTGTGTGAGGCGCAGTGCAGGACTTAGGCGCAGTGAGGGACTGCACCTAAGATTCGCCACCCGAGGAGGTGCGCTCATATATGCGGTGAATCCCTGCGCCTCGCCAGTGTGTGAGGCGCAGTGCGGGACTTAGGCGCAGTGCGGGATTGCGCATAATATGTATTCCGATTCGAGACAGGCTGGAAAACAGCGAGAAATCATTAAACCTGTTAGTGAAGAGCAAAAAGAGTTGTCTTTCAAATGAATGAATGAATAAAGTGAAAAATCAAAGCTGTCTAAAAGCGAATAAATGTCGTGAAAAAGTGGATCATCTAAAATTAAAGGGAAAATAGATAAGATCGCTCAAGAAATAAATCTCAACTCTCAGCTCCGTGAGGCATGGAGTATGAATCAAAAAAATAGTTTTTATTAGGTGTCAAACATTATCTGAAAAAGAGCTGAAACCTTCTCAAAAAATAAATAAATAAAATCACTAATACTATAATCACTATAGAAAATTGCCGGGAAATACAGTAATTCAAATTCTGTAAGCTCTTCTCATTGGTCGGCATAAACCAGCCAATCAGAATAGGAGCGACTGTGACCCATTATAACCTATGGAGAACTATTGACCAATCAAATGAAATGGCGGGACAGTTCAAAATACAGTAAAAAGGCAGAAAAAAGCTAATTCATTGAGCTAGCGGGGGCTTGGCAATCCTGGCCAATCAGAATAGGAGCGACAGTGAACCATTATAACCTATGGAGGAGTATTGACCAATCAAATGAAAAGGCGGGACAGTTCAAAATACAGTAAAAAGGCAGAAAAGAGCTGATTGGTTGAACTAGTGGGGATTGGCTATCCTCATCCCGAGTCGCAGGCGCATCCATTCCCCGCTGCCGACTGGCGCCGCGACCCGCATGTCGGTTCGCGGGCGCGCTCGTTCTCCGATCTGTCCCCCGGGCTACTTTCCCAACCACACTCCTGCTGTAGCCTCTGTCCCGCGGCACGCGTGGCCCCGCTCCCTAGGGCGCTCGTGGCCCGCTTCCTAGGGCCTGCGAGCGCCGGAAGTGTTAAATTTAAAGGGCCAGCGCACCGGTAATTGGCTAATGCCAGTCGCTGCCCCTATTTAAGCCTGCCTCTTCCTGGTTACCCTGCCGGAACTTTAGTGCCAATAGCCTACTGAGAAACGTTCCTGAAGTCTTGTCTATTACCGTGTACCGTACCAATTTCCTCCGTTCCTCGACCACGAATCTTGCTGCCTGTCCTGACTTTCCTGCTTGTCCTCGACCACAAACCTTTGCCGCCTGTCCTGACCTTACCGCCTGTCCCCGACTACGTCTACGCCTTACGATTTTGTACCACGCAAGTCACATCAGTGGAAGCGACCTGCTAGACTCCTGCCGCAGCAAGTCCATCCCGCTTTGCGGCGGGCTCTGGTGGAAACCGGGACATACTTAGATTCTGCTCCCTAGCGTGGCTTACGCCATCGCTTGCGGTGGTCCAGAGGATCCACTACCGCTGCCCATGACAGTAAGATCCGGCCCTGGATCCCACCAAGGTGCCTCTGCCTAGCATTGCTGGCGCAAAAATCTCAGCAGATCACTCAGCAGGCCCAGCAGCTCAGCCATCTCTCCGCCATGATGCAGCAGTGCCTGGCCACCCAGCAGCAACAACCCACTCCTGTGGCATCTGCTGCACCTTCGGCTTCCACACCGGCCGCTGGGCCAAGGCTCCGTCTGTCCATGCCCTCTAAGTTTGTTCGGGACTCCAAGGCTTGCAGGGGCTTTATCACTCAATGCTCGTTGCACATCGAGTTGATGGGGAACCAATTCCCTACTGAGAAGTCAAAGGTCGCATTCGTGGTCAGTCTCCTTTCCGGGAAAGCCCTGGCCTGGGCTACCCCTCTGTGGGACAGAGATCCGGTCACCACTACCCTCGCCGCCTTCCTCACCGAGTTCCGCAGCGTGCTTGAGAAACCTGCCCGAGCCTCTTCTGCCAAAAATTTCTTACTGAGTCTACGCCAAGGAGACTCCTCAGTGGGCGACTATGCGGTCCAGTTCCACACTCCGGCCTTGGAGCTATCATGGAACTATGCGGCATTAGCCACCACCTTTAAGAAAGGCCTCTCTAGCCAGATCAAGGATGCCTTATCCACCTGTGATCCCTCTGTCTCCTTGAGTGACCTTATCTCCTTGTCCACTTGGATTGATATCCGTTTTTCTGATCAGTGAGAAGTGCTCCGCCAGGAACGTGAACCTGCCAGGGGTCGCCGTTTTCCCCGCCTAGCTCCTGTATTCCAGAGGCCACCTCAGTTGTCCTCCCTGCCGGCTACGGAGGAACCCATACAAGTGGAAAGAGCCCGTTTTACTCTACAGGAGCTGACCCGGTGGCGTGAAGAAAATCTATGCCTCTATTGTGCCAGCCCCGAACATTTCCTCTGGGGCTGCCCTCTTCATCCTCAGCATCCGAGAAACGCACGCACCTAGGATACGTGGGAGAGGTGTTCCTAGGTGAGAGCAAGTCCTCTCCTCGTTTCACCATGGACGTGCTTGTCGGCTCCGGACCGGGAGTGCAATTCCAAGTTTCCGCCCGCCTGGACTCCGTTTCGGCTGGAAATTTCGTGGATGCTGTCTCGGTGTCTAGATACAACCTTCCCGTGGTCCGTCTGGAAAAGCCTCTTGTCATCTCCTCTGTCAGTGGGGAGATCCTCAGTGACCCGATCCAGTACCGTACCGAGCACTTGCTTCTTCAGGTAGGGGCGCTACATAAGGAGAAACTCGTGTTTTATGTGCTCCCTCGGTCCTCCTCGTCTGTCCTTCTGGGTCTTCCGTGGCTGCAGCGACATGCCCCTGTGTTCAACTGGGAAACGGGCGAAGTCTTACGTTGGGGGAAAGGATGTCGATCTCGCTGTTTGGTGACACCCCGCCCAGTGCTTCCCGCTTCTTCGATACCACCCACATCTTCAGCAGGCCTTCCTGCTCCTTACCAGGAATTTGCAGATGTGTTCTCGAAGAAGCAAGCTGAGACTCTACCTCCGCATCGCCCTTACGACTGCCCGATTGATCTGCTGCCCGGCACTTCTCCGCCTCGGGGCTGAGTCTACCCGCTGTCAGTACCCGAAACACAGGCCATGTCGGCCTACATTAATGAAAATATCCAAAAGGGATTTATTCGGAAGGCCTCCTCCTCTTACGGGGCTGAATTCTTCTTCCCTAGGGCGCGCCGGCAGTATTAAATTTAAAGGGCCAGCGCACCGGTAATTGGCTATTGCCGGTCGCTGCCCCTATTTAAGCCTGCCTCTTCCTGATTACCCTGCACAATCTTTAGTGCCATTAGCCTACTGAGAAAGCGTTCCTGAAGTCTTGTCTATTACCGTGTACTGTACCATTTGCCTCTGTTCCTCGACCACGAATCTTGCCGCCTGTCCTGACCTTCCTGCTTGTCCTCGACCACAAACCTCTGCCGCCTGTCCTGACCTTACCACCTGTCCCCGACTACGTCTACGCCTTACGATTTTGTACCACGCTACACCTCGGATGCCACCGCAAGCAAGTCACGTCAGTGGAAGCAACCTGGTAGACTCCCGCCGCAGCAAGTCTATCCCGCTTTGCGGCGGGCTCTGGTGAAAACCGGGACCTACTTAGATTCCGCTCCCTGGCGTGGCTTACGCCATCGCTTGCGGTGGTCCAGAGGATCCACTACCATTGCTCGTGACAACAATGATGAAACAAGGGTGATTTTGTATAACAAACAGTGTAAAATATTTACTAATAAACTAATAAACACTTAGGGCCACATGTATGAATGTTGGCACTGACAGGTCAGTTCTAAATAGATTTAAGGTAGTGTAGAATGTGCCAGAATGTATGAACTTGTTCTTTTACAGGTCATACATACAGGTGCATTGTAGTGCCAGTACGACGAGTCTGGCTCAGGCAGACCACCTTTAACCTGGTCTGGCTGTTCTAACTGTAATGCGCCTATGTTTGGCGTCAAAGAATTATAATGGTGCCTACTTCTAAAAATGTAGTGCAACACGCCCCCAGAATGCCCAAAATCTTTGGCGCCTTAAGATGTATTGTGCCGGTGTTTATCGTGCCAAAGACTGGAATGCAACTGTTCTTACTTCTATAGAACAGGTCTACTAAAGCTTTTTAATGCAAGGTAACTGACACAGCCCCGACCTAGGCTGGAAGTAGCAAAATCAAAAACATGGCGGCAATGGAAGCCTTCACATGCTTCCAGCTGCCATATTCACCGATCGGGAACCCACGATATCACCGTGGGTGCCCCGATCGCAGTGAGGAGCGGTGTGCGGCACCGTTTCTCATTGATTTCGATGTCACGGCCATCTTTTCTGTGGCGTCTATGGGATTAAACTGCGTGGAATGGCGCTTGTGTCCTCCCGCGCTGTAGCTGCTGATTGTTAACTGCAATTAGCCGTTAACACCTGACGACTCATAAGTCGAATGTACTTATATGTAGAGATGGGCGAATTTCTCAAAAATTCGGTTCCGTCACTTTGCCGAATTTCCCGACATTCTGGAGGTGGCAAAAACAGGAGTAGGCCACAGAGTGGCACAATGACACAGTGTGTAGGTTACGGCAGCAGCCACAGCAGCAGCATGAGGTCAGACAGTGGCACAATGACATTCTGGAGGTGGAAAAAACAGGATTAGGCCACAGAGTGGCACAATGACACAGTGTGTAGGTCACGGCAGCAGCCACAGCAGCAGCATGAGGTCAGACAGTGGCACAATGACAGTCTGGAGGTGGCAAAACAGTAGTAGGCCACAGAGTGGCACAATGACAGAGAGTGGAGGTGACGGCGGCAGCAGCATGAGGTCAGACAGTGGCACAATGACATTCTGGAGGTGGCAAAAACAGGAGTAGGCCACAGAGGGGCACAATGACACAGTGTGGAGGTCACGGCAGCAGCCACAGCAGCAGCATGAGGTCAGACAGTGACACAATGACAGAGTGTGTAGGTCACGGCATCAGCCACAGCAGCAGCATGAGGTCAGACAGTGGCACAATGACAGAGTGTGTAGGTCACAGCAGCAGCCACAGCAGCAGCATGAGGTCAGACAGTGGCACAATGACACAGTGTGTAGGTCACGGCAGCAGCCACAGCAGCAGCATGAGGTCAGACAGTGGCACAATGACACAGTGTGTAGGTTACGGCAGCAGCCACAGCAGAAGCATGAGGTCAGATAGTGGTACAATGACATTCTGGAGGTTGGAAAAACAGGAATAGGCCACGGAGTGGCACAATGCCACAGCAGAAGCATAAGTTCAGACAGTGGCACAATGACATTCTGGAGGTGGCAAAAACAGGAGTAGGCCACAGAGTGGCACAATGACACAGTGTGTAGGTCACAGCAGCAGCCACAGCAGCAGCATGAGGTCAGACAGTGGCACAATGACATTCTGGAGGTGGCAAAACAGTAGTAGGCCACAGAGTGGCACAATGACAGAGAGTGGAGGTGACGGCGGCAGCAGCATGAGGTCAGACAGTGGCACAATGACATTGTGGAGGTGGCAAAAAACAGGAGTAGGCCACAGATGGCACAATGACACAGTGTGGAGGTCACGGCAGCAGCAGCAGCAGCATGAGGTCAGGTAGTGGCACAATGACATTCTGGAGGAGGCAAAACAGTAGTAGACAACAGAGTGGCTCAATTTCGCAGTGTGGAGGTGACGGCGGCAGAAGCATGAGGTCAGACAGTTGCACAATGACATTCTGGAGGTGGCAAAAACAGGAGAAGGCCACAGAGTGGCACAATGACAGAGAGTTGGAGGTGACGGTGGCAGCAGCATGAGGTCAGACAGTGGCACAATGACATTATGGAGGTGGCACCTGGAGGTGGCAAAAACTGGGGCAGGACAGCTTCTCCACTGCAAACTTGACAAGTTGCGGCCATCCAGTTTGGCTGCCCAGTAGTCCAGCGGATCTTCTAACTGGGGTGGCAGAGTGCTGTTCAAGTAGGCCACCGCCTGTTGGTTCAGGTCCTGCTGCTGCTGCTGGCGACTGCCCTCCTCACTAGGCGGGTGAAGGAAGCTGCTCATCAGTGACTCCAGACTTAGGTTGCTGCTAATGGAGCTGGTACTGCTCCAAGCCCCCCCCCCACCCTTTCCCCCAGCAGCCGCGGCAGTAGTACGTGAGCGCTGAAGAACCCCCCGGTCAGACCTGTCAGAGATAGGACGATGCCGCACATAGGCAGCTGCCAACTGACTACGGAGGATTTCCCTATAGTATTTTAGTTTGTCCTCCCTCTCAATAGCTGGGAAAAAGGCTCCCATTTTGGGACCGTAGCGAGGGTCCAATAGGGTGGAGAGCCAGAAGTCATCCCTCTGCTGGATGCTGACTATTCGGCTGTCACTAGCCAGGCAAATCAGCATGCTGCGGGCCATCTGCACAAGTGACTCCTAGGGGCTTCCTGCCTCCATCTCCACTCTATACTGCCACGGTGCTTACGGGTCATCTGCCTTGTCTTCCTCATCTCCATCTACCTCCTCCAGCTGCTCCTGCTCCTCCTCCTCTCCTGTCACCTGGGTAGAAAATACACTCATTTCACCAGACAATGCTTCTGCTCCAATGTCCTCCTCCTCCTCCATATCAGTCCCCACCGGACTCATGTGGCCCCGAGATGTAGTCGCCACGTCTCCAGTCCCCTGCCCAGACAGGTTTCTCAGCATCTGTTCCAGGACATGAAGCAATGGAATGACGTTATTCATCCCGTAGTCCTGGCGACTGACAAATAACATGGCCTCCTCAAATGGCCTCAGCAAACAGCAGGTGTCACGTATGAGCTGCCACTGGCTGACATCAAAGTTACACAGGGGAGTACTCCTGTCCGCCTGGATCATCAAAAAATTGTTAATGGCCTTTCTCTGTTCGTACAGTTGGTCCAACATGTGCAGGCTGGAATTCCAATGGGTGGAAACATCGCATATCAGAGTGTGTTGGGGGAGGCCGTTCTGCCGCTGCAACTCGAGGAGGTTGTTCCTGGCTTTGTAGGAATGGATGAAGTGCATGCACAGTTTCCTGGCCATTTTCAGAATCTTCTGAAGATCGGTGGAAGACTTCAGGAACCTTTTCACAACCAGATTGAACACATGCGCCATGCAGGGCACATGGATAATCCCTCCTCAGTGCAGCGCAGACACCATGTTACTCCCATTGTCCGTCACCATGGTTCCGATTTGTAGTTGGCGTGGAGAAAGCCACACATCGATTTCATGTTGCATGACGCGGAGCAGTTCCTCCCCTGTGTGACTTTGTTCGCCGAGGCAAGCCAGGTGTAGAACTGCGTGACACCGCTGTGCCCTACACATATGGTATGATGGAGCAGTTCGTGTGGAGGCTGAGATGGTGGTGGTGGTGAAGGAGGAGGAGGAGGACATTGACACAGGAGCCGCAGTTTGACAACGTTGGGGAGAAAGCGCCGTCTCCTGTCCAAGTTGTTGGTGTGCCAGGGCAGGAAGCACATTCACCCAGTGGTCCGTAAAGGACATGTACTGGCCCTGACCGAAGATACAGCTCCAGACATCCACGCTGCCGTGCACCTTGGAACAAACCGATAAGCTCAAGGACTGGAATACCTTTTTTTCTACATATTTATGAAGTGCTGGTACTGCCTTTTTGGAAAAGAAATTACGGCTTGGAACGCTCCATCTCGGCTCGGCACAAGCCATTAGTTCTCTGAACGGTACAGAGTCCACCATTTGGAAAGGGAGGGACTGCAGTACCAACAACTTGGACAGGAGCATGGTCAGCTTCTGCGCCTTAGGATGGTTGGACGCATATTGTTGTCTCTTTGCCTCGCTGAACGACTGCTGGCACCATGAGAAGCGAGGAGCAGGAGCATCTGGACCGGGAGATGATGTCAAAGAGAAACAGCTCCCTTCTGCAGAGGTGGTGGAGCCTTGACTGGCTGCAATGCCATGCGTGCCACTGGGTGCTGCTGCTGCTGTTTCTGCGGCGGCAGGATGGACCACCACATCTGAGCCACGTTTCTCCCAGGCCACCGAATTGTGACGCTGCATGTGTTGATGCAGGGCGTGGTGCCAACGTTAGCTCCCTGGCCACACTTCACTTTCTGCCTACAGATTCTACATATACCCATATTTGGCTCCTCCGGTGTCTTAGCAAAGAACTGCCACACTGCCGAGTAGCTGATTTTACCGCCAATGCTCCGCACTGAGTGACTACTGCCGCCGCTGCCTCGCTGAGCCCCTGTGCCGCTACTTCCTTGGACCCGCGAAGCTGGTTTTTTACCCCGTGGCCGCTTGGCTCCCGACCTCACACTGCTGCTCCCTGCTGACTCACGGCCACACAACCCACTTGCTGGCTGCGCCGCTGCCTGACGCGGCAAGCTGACGCCCTCTTCTCCTGACGATCATGAAGCCCTTGCCTCACCCGGCTCCCAAGTGCGGTCGGCTACATCATCATCTATTTGTGTTTCATCGTCACTGCTGTCCCCGTCACCGGTCTTGGTATGCAGAGGATGACCCCTCACAACATGACCTCCCATACCACTCTCAACATCAATACTTTGCCGCCTACTGCAAGAAGCAGGGGATATTGGCTCCATTTCTTCACTGCCAAGTAGCTGCTAACTGCCCTCCACAAATTCATCATCCACGCAATAAACTGGCGCTGAGCCCAGACCACATAGTAGATCTCTTGCTGTTGGAACCGGTTGGGACAGAGGCGGGAGGACAGGTGGGGCCGCTGACCTGCTCCGGGCCATGCCAACTATGGGTTGTGTCTGACGAACCCACTCTTGCTGGGGTTGTCAGATGTCATCTGGAGGAAGTGGATGACCTAGTAAACCAATCAAGAACCATTGGGTTGCTGAACGACAAAAACGGCCGCTAGTTGACAGCGGCAGCTGTGGCCTCCCCGAGTGACCCCTGCTGCGACGTCCCCCTTGCTGTGCTGCGACCTGAGCCTGGAAGGGTTTGTGCCTCTGCCACTCTGCAGGTGAAGAGCCTGCCCCCTCTCTGTCTGAATACTGTTTTGTTCTAAAATTTTTAGACACTTTTTTGAATGATGATATCTGTATATGATAAATTAAACACCCTGTATTTGACTCCAAATGAACCCAGTAACAAGCTTGAGAAACCCCTTTGTATATAAATTTTGCTCCATAAATGGCCAGGAAAATTTAAACTTGTATGTGTAGTTTAAAAACACTGTATTTTACTGAATGTAAAAGCACAAACAGGCTTAATTAACCTTTGGATATGAATTATGATACAGGCAAAATTGCTTCTTTGGCGGTGAAAAAGAACGTTTCTTTTACTAAGTACTACTGCAGAAAAATACTTTTCTTGGATGTAAATTTCGTAAAAGAATTGGGCAGCCACAAAGTACCAGCTTTGTAGTGTGTTACTATGGTGTGTATTTTACGGTACACAGCAAGAAAAAAACTTGTAATTAACCTTCGGTTATGAATTATGCTACAGGAAAAATAAATTTTTTGCCAGTGAAAAAGACGGTTTCTTTTAGTCACCACAACAGCAGAACAACGCTTAATTAACCCCTAGATGTAAATTGCGCAAAAGAATTGAGCAGCCAAAAACTACCAGCTTTGTAGCCTGTTACAATGGCGTGTATTTTACGCAAACCCCAAAAGAGAAAATCTTGTAATTAACCTTCGGTTATGAATTATGCTACAGGAAAAATTTCTGTTTTGCTTGTGAAAAAGACGGTTTCTTTTAGTCACCATAGTAGCAGAACAACGCTTAATAAACCCCTGGATGTAAATTCCAAAAAAAAGAATTGAGAAACCCAAAAACTACCAGCTTTGTAGCGTGTTACAATGGCGTGTATTTTACGCTACACAACAAGAGAAAAACTTGTAATTAACCTTCGCTTATGAATTATGCTACAGGAAAAATGTCTGTTTTGCCAGTGAAAAAGACCGTTTCCTTTAGTCACCACAACAGCAGAACAACGCTTAATTAACCCCTAGATGTAAATTGCGCAAAAGAATTGAGCAGCCAAAAATGAAGTGGTATTTGTATTGTAAAAACTCTGTTTCTTTATGAATGAATACAACAGGAACAGGCTTAGATAACCTTTGGATATTCAATGTGCTGTGAGCAGATAGCATTAAAATGTATATGCAGCTTCATTGGACTTACACTGGACTTCAGATCCAATAACCCACAAAATCAGAAATAAAACGTCTCTGAGACAAGCTGTGACACCCCCCAAAAATCGCTGTATAAAAATGAGTTCTTTAGTAAGAGATATCATTAGCAGCCGTGGCAGCACCTTCCCTAATCAGTACAGTGAGAGTGGTATGAGCTCCCACGTGCGCCCCGAAATTTTATAGTGCGGTGACGTCACAGAATCCCGCCGGTCTCTGATTGGCTTCATCTCTGCACATGTCATGCAGGCTATCCCTTCTTCCTCCCAGAGTTCTTTGCCCCATGTAACGCCTGTGCTCGCAGCCATTTTATCAATCTAAAGCACACTTCGTTCACGCGAAGTACCCCACACTTCGACTTCATACCGAACCGAAGTTTTCTTGAAATTCTACATGAATTCCACTTCATTGGAATCAATTCGCCCATCTCTACTTTTATGTCCATGTCGGTCAGGGGTTAAGATGTCCTCCAGATTCTTAAGCCACCCTGAAAATAGCCAGTCTGTCTTCCTAGCATTTAATAAATAAAACAATGGTTAGGTTATGTTCACACGGCGTGTTTTACTCTGTGTAACATAACCTTTGAGCTGCGTGCTTGGATCCGTCTGTCGGACCCCAAACGGACCCAAACACGCAGCTTACAAATAGCAATGTGATTTTACATTGCTTTGAATTTGAAACATGCATCGGCGTTCACAAGAGTGATCACCGATTCGTCTCATTGTGTCTTTTGGATCCGTTTTTCGGATCCATTCCAAGAATTAACATGTCAATACTTGGTCCGAAAGACGCAGCAGGAACCCTATCTAAAATGATAGGGTGCGATCCTGCTGCATCCAACCCGCATCCAAACACGCAGCAGGTCCGTTTAGGATCCGATCGATGTAGCGTTTTGGGGATGCGATTTTCAGATCCAACACAGATCAGAAAACGTATCCCAAAATGCCATGTGAATATACCCTTAGATAAGTTGTTTTTCTCATCCAAATATTTTAATAATGACTGTCTGATTTACCAGGTGATATGCTACAAATTAGTTATTATTAATGCAAGACAAATACCATCTAAAGGTCACTGTTTACGTATTAAAAGTATTTTTTATTAGAAGTAACCAACCAAGGACTAAGTCATAGGTTTATAGTGGCAGCATCAACTTCAAATTAAACTTTGCTTCTTCTGTATGTCTATACACCCAGTTGAAAACTTTAATGTCACCGTCATATTTCTATAATCTTACATTGTTTTTTTTCTACTATTTTTCCAATTTATTTTGTATTATTTGCATGATTAGAATATTAGAATAATATTTTTTATAAGGTACCATAAGGTGTGAAAATGACTTCTTAAATAGCACAACAGATAACCTAACTCACAACTAGTACACAAAATAGCTGCATTGCATGAAATTTTGGTCCTTAAGACTTAAATTTTTAGACCAATATTACATATGTGTAAAACCAGCTTACACAGACACATTGTAGATAAACTGTGTTTATCAGAGTTAAGGTAAAGCAAAAAAAAGAGATTGATAGAGTTGGCATTTTGGTAATATGTTTAAATGTCGTAGTGGATTAGGTCGGCTTGCTGTGTATTGGTTTTGGCCATCCTTAAAGTACTCTGTATAAGCAGTTTTTCTGTCAGCTGCTCTCACTGTGAGCAGTTCATGTGTCCTTCAAGCTTGGCATTAGGTCATGCTCCTCCAAAGCTGTAAATATGGTAGTTTTTGGGCACAATATTTGGGACAGTTTCAGGTATTCATAAAATGTTATTTTATGTTTCCAATCTCGGGAATATATGACCTGAAAAGGAAGAATAATTTTAGTAAAATTTTTGTATAAGGAGCTTTTGATAGCAAGGAAGATACAGTTGTGCTCAAAAGTTTACATACTCCAGCAGAGTTTTTGCTTTCTTGGCATATATGCCTTATGTAGGTAAGCATCCAGCCTCCTGTAGATATGTAGGTAGCTATCAGCTCACTGTTCCAACATAGCTTTCTACTGAATGCACATCCTGAGGATGCACATACATTTTAAAAGATGCAGCAAGTCTGAAGCCTGCATACAGGCATGCTCCCCGAACCTTCTGCAGGGGATGTGTGCCACCCGTGGTAGACCCCCCACACCTTTCCTACACCTTTCGACAACCCAGATAATAAAAGACCATAAAGATTTAGATTCATCACCAACTTAGATGGTGAATGAGGTTGGTCTTCCTCTTGTACATCTTACCGTGTGGGGGGTATAATCTCCCACACCGACCGAGTAGATCAATCTGTCTCTTCTACAGCAAACTTTACCAAATGACTCTTCTGTCCTGTGGATTATGATTGTCAGTAATCAGCACATGCAAAACAACCATAGAGTATTGTCTACTTTCAGCCTGATGCTAAGTGGACTTTGCTGCAACAACCATTACCAATATCTCTTACTCTTTTGCCACATTCCAAACATCTAAAAAGACTGCATCAGAAGCAACAAGCCTTCTTTACCAAGAGAACTGGGAATCTGTGGAAATAGCCTGTGTCACCAAATGTTTACTGCGGTAATAGTTGAGGGCTTCAAAAAAGTATTAAACATTTACTTGTAACAAAACAACATTGACACTTCCGTATTCATACTGTATTGAAACAAAGTTTGCAAATTATTTTTTTGCCTCCCTGTCATCCAAGTCATATACCAATCCTTGCTACATCATATATGAGTAATATTTGCTTAGTTTCAATTTTTGTATGGGTTTTACAAAAAAGACTATGACCCAAGTTTAAGTAATGGGGGTGTTGAGCGGTTTTCGTTGACTATGTCATCGGGTCGATGGGGCGTTTAAAAGGCAATAAAACCCAAAAAGATTTCGATGGTCATGAAGAAATTTTCACCGATGACCATTAAAGTCTATGGGGGGAGCAAAAACACCTTCATTTTTTACACCCCAAAAATGGGCTTGGGGGGAAAACCTGGGAAATTAAAATTTAAAGCAGTTCCAAAATGAATAAGTGCTACATCTTTTGGGAACCCCACTTAAAGGTTTTAAAAACCACAGAAAAAAATCACAGGGCCCATTCAAATACCCCGCTTGCAAACCCCTCAGAAACCCTTTTTAAAACCCCTTTTAAACCCCCAAATTAAAAAGTGCCAAAGGCAGTAGATTTTGGAAAACCCTTTATTTTTTCTTTTAATGGACATTGAAAATCCCCCGTCCGGAACGCGCATGAGCCCCAAAACCCGGGAGACCCCAGATTAAAAAGTGGGCCCAAAAAAAGGGGTCTTTTTAACCACCATTTTTTGTTTTAACTGGAAATTAACTAAACTGGGCCTTTTACCGCAGAATGGGCCCTTTTAAAAAAAGTCTGACCCACAGATTTTAAAAGTGCCGGAAAAAAGGAAATCTTTCAACCAAACCCTTTTTGTTTCACTTGGGGCATTGACTAACCTGTCCCCGGGGCCCCCAGCATGAGACCTAAAACCCGCATGACCCCCCCCCTTTAAAAAGTTTCGGAAAAAGGAGTCTTTCAACCACCATTTTAGTTTCACTGACATAGACTATACCTGTCCTGGGCCACAGCATGACCCTCAACCTGTTTGACCCCAAATTAAAAAGTGCCGGGAAAGAATCTTCTTTGAACCAACCCCCCCATTTTAGTTGAACTGGCATTAACTATATCAGTCCTGTAACCTGCAGTATGACCATTAAAACCTGTCCTGACCCACAGATTAAAAAGTGCCGGAAATAGGAGTCTTTCAACCACCATTTTAAGTTCACTAGAAACATTGACTATACCTGTCCTGGCCCACAGCATGTAGACCCAAACCTGCCATGACCCCCACATTTAAAAAGTGCCGGAAAAAAGGAATCTTAAAAACCCCATTTTAGTTGAACTCGACATTAACGATATCTGTCCTGTAACCGCAGTATGACCTTCTAAACCTGTCTGACCCACAGATTAAAAGTGCCAGAAATAGGAGTCATTCAACCATCCATTTAAGTTTCACTGGACTATTGACTAAAACCTGTCCTGGGCCCACCGCATGAGCCCCAAACCTGGCAGACCCCCACATTTATAAAGTGCCGCAGGAAATAGGAGTCTTTCCAACACCATTTTAGTTTCTCTGGACCATTGACTATACTGTCATGGGCCACAGCAATGACCCCAAACCTGCAATGACCCCCACCATTTAAAAAGTGCCGGAAAAAGGACCCCTTTGAACCACCATTTTATTTCCCTGGACATAACTATCCCTGCCCCCCTGACCACACATGAGCCCCAAACCGCAGACCCCAAAAATTTTTAAAAAGTGCCGGAAAAAGGAGTTTTTTCCCACCACCTTTTTTTAGTTGAACTGGACATTAATTTATATCTTCCCCCTGTACCCAGTATGACCATTAAACCTGTCGACCCACAGATTAAAAAGTGGGGGAAAAGGGTCTTTCAACCACCATTTTGTTGAACGGGCATTGACTATAACTGTCCGACCGCAGTAAGACCATTAAACCTGTTTTAACCCCCAAAATAAAAATTTCCGGGGAAAAAGGAGTCTTTGAACCACCATTTTAGTTGAACGGACTTTAACTATATCTGTCCGTACCGCAAAAGACCAATTAAAACCTGTCGACCCACAGTTTTAAAAAAAGTGCTGGAAAAGGGGAGTCTTTCAAACCACCATTTAGTTGAACGGACTTGACTATACCTGTTCATACCACAGTATGACCTTTAAAACCCCTGTCTACCTACCGATTAAAAGTGCCGAAAAAAAAGGAGTTTTGAACTACCATTTTAGTTGAACGGACATTACTAAACCTGTCCGGGGCCACAGCATGAGCCCCAAACCTGCATACCCCCACTTTTAAAAAAGTGCCGAAAAAAAGGAGTCTTTGAACCACCATTTAGTTGAACTGGACTTTTTACATATCTGTCCTTTCCGAAAAATGCCCCATAAACCGTCTAAACCCACAGTTTAAAAAAGTGCCGGAAATGGGAAAGCTTTTCAACCACCAATTTAGTTTCACGGACTTTACAAACTCTGTCCTGGACCACAGTATGACCATCAAACCTTCTAAAACCCACAGTTAAAAAAAAGTGCCGGAAAAAAGGATCTTTAAACCCCACCATTTAGTTTCCTGGACATAGACTTCCAGCCCCCCCCCTGACCACAGCAAGCCCCAAATGCATGACCCCAGTTTAAAAAGTGCGGAAAAAAGGAGTCTTTTAAACCACCATTTTATTTTTTCACGGGACATTGACTATACCCCCCCCCTGTACCGCAAAAAGACCCCTGAAACCTTTTTTTGACCCACAGATCACAAAGTGGCACAATCTTTTTTTTGGGTAACGTGCTGTCATTTAGAAAATTTTTTTTTGGGAAAACTGACATTTTTTTTTTCAGAATTTTTTTTAGGGAAGTTTTATTTTATATTTTTTTACATTTTTATCATTTTGCTTTTTTTTTCAATGTGATAACATACAACATACCCCCCCCCCGCTTTTTTTTTTTTAAAAGGGTTTTTTTTTACATGTAGATTTTTTTTTTTTTCGCCGCACCCCCCATAAGTAATAAAAATTTTTCCTAATCTTTTCCCCAAAACACTTCTTAGTTGAGAAGACATTTGCCCCTCCTGGTTTTCGGGAAAAATGTTTTCGCCCAATCAATTAAATGGTTTCTTTTTTTCCCCAAATTCTTCTCAGTGTTTTGGGAAAACAGACCCCCGGAAAAACAAATGATCGCCCCCCATATTGACCCCCACCCCCAAAAAAATTTAACCTAAAATTGGGGGCAATTTGTGTCCAGACCGGGGGGCCCTTTTTTACACTACTTAACCTCACAAAATCACCTTTTTCAAAATCTGATTTTTTTTGAAAAATTTTTGAAGCTCTCCTATTCCCCCTAAGGGGTTTGGAAGGCCATGCTGGCCCCCGCACCATCTTTTAACACGGGGGTCCACTGCCAGGGCCAATTTTAGGGGGTGGGGTAAGCCCAGGCTCCCGTCTGCATCTTTTAAACACGGGGGCCCCAGCTCCCCGGGGCTGGATTTTACAGTTTGGGGGTGAAGCCCGGCTGGCTCCGTCCATTTTATTACCCGTAAAAAGCCCTTATGACGCAGCAACGAAAACAGTCATGCTGAAGCAGAGAAACGGAAGGTGAGTAGAACCCCCCACCCCTTTTCCCCCATACACAGTAAAAGACCTGGGTAGGTTTTGCCCCCCCCCCGTATATTTGCGGACCAATTGAGCTTCATTTGGGAAATACTGGTGGTTAACGCCCTTTTTTCCACCCAGGTGCCCTTTTTTTCTTGGCATTCTTTTTTCATTTTCCCCAAAACGTCTGGAGGAAATGTCTCTGTTCTTTGTTCCCCTGTCCGTGCTCCATACTTCATGTCCCCCCCGAATAACCTACATCTGGGGCAAGTCTTCCGGGACCTCCCCCCCTTTTACAATTCAAAGGGAAATTTTTTTTACCACTATTTTTACATGCAAGTTTTTTTTTTAGTCCCAATTCAGAAAACACATTTTTTAAAATGGATGGAATCCCCCATTCTTTGTTTTTCTCTTTTTTTTTTGTATTTAAATGGGTTTTTCTCAAACAGGATTGCTAGCTATGTTAAAGATTTTTGCAAAAACAAGTCCCCCCTTTTTCAATATGTGCCCCCTTAAAAGGCCCACCTATTCCTGTTTTTTTGACAGCACCATCCCCTTTAGCCACTCTTTTAAAAATGCTGTTAAAACTACATTTTTTTTCAAAAGGGCCCGATCTACTGCATTTTACAGCAAAATCCCCCAAAAAATTCAAAAAATGACCCCTGACCCTTTTTGACATTGGAAGAACAAATGCTGTTTTGAAAAAAAACATTTTTTAGAATAGGACCCCCATATGCTCCATTTCAAAGCAGCATGAAACCCCCAAAAATTATAAAAATGACTTCTCAGCCCCCCCGTTAAAAAATTTTTGAGGGAAAAATGCCACTTAGACCACATTTCTGGTTCCAAAGGACCATAATTTTAGCTTTAAAACTCACAGCAAACATGACCCCAAAAAAAATTATAAAAATGACTTCTCAGCCACTATTAAAAATTGGTGGAAATGGCACTTAAAGCCCATTTTCCCCGTTCCAAAGGACCTAATTATACTGTATCTCACAGCAACATGACCCCAAAAAATTAAAAATATAACTTTCCAGCCCCCTATTAAAAAATTTGGTTAACATCCACAACATCAAAATGGATACGGGGTACATCTTTTGCAACACACTTAGGTTAGAAAGCCCCCCCCCCCCCAAAAAAAAACTCACAGCCATTCACTACCCTTTTACTTTCCCTTTTTTGCACCACAGCATGGCCCTTAAACCTGCATGACCCCCAAAATTTAAAAAAGGCCAAAGGGGAGTATGATTTGAACCATCAAATTTTCTTGAACTGGACATTGCTATCCCTGTCCTGGAACGCAGCATGAGCCCCAAACCTGCATTACCTCAGATTTTAAAAAATGCCGGGAAAAAGGAGTCTTTCAACCACCATTTTAGTTTTCACTGGACTTGACTATATCTTCCTGGACTCAGATGCCCCTCAAACCTGTCTGACCCCAGATTAAAAAGGCCGGAAAAAAAAAAGTCCTTTTTAACCACCTTTTTTTTTACCTGGGCATAGCACCCTGTCCGAGCCCCGCAAAGCCCCAAACCGCATAACCCCCCGAAAAAAAAGTGCCGGATAATGGATTTTTCAACCCCCATTTTATTGAACGGACATTAAAATATATCGCCTGACCGCAGTATGACCATTAAACCTGTCCCGACCCACAGATTTAAAAAAACTGGGGGAAAGGGGGTCCCCCCAAATTTCCATTTTAGTTGAACTGGACATTGACTATACCTGTTTTCTGCCCACATATGACAATTAAACCTGTTTCCCCAAGATTAAAAAAGTGGCTGGGGGAAAAGGAGTCCCTTTTAACCCCCCATTTTAGTTGAACTGGACTTGATATACCTGTCCCCCGGACCGCATATACCATTAAACCCCGTGGTGACCCCCAAATTTAAAAAAATGCCGGGAAAAGGACCTTTTTAAAACCCCCATTTTAGTTGAACTGGGCATTAACTATATTGTCCTGGGCCACAGCATGAGCCCTAAAAAACCCGCATGACCCTCACATCAAAAAGTGCCCAGAAAGGAGTCCCCCTTTTAACCCCCATTTTTTTTTTGAACTGGACATTGACAAAATCTGTCCGAACCGCAAAAATACCATTAAACCTGTCCCCCCCGCCCCAGATTAAAAAAGTCTGGAAATAGGAGTCTTTTAACCCATTTTTAACCACATGGAACACCCTTCCTGACCACAGCAGAGCCCCCCCAAAACCCGAGACCCCCACATTTAAAAAGTGCCGCAAAAAAAGGGGTCTTTTAACCACCATTTTTTTGTTGAACTGGACTTGACTATATCCCGTCCTGTACCGCAGAATGACCATTAAAACCCGCTGCCCACAATTAAAAAGTGCCAAAAATAGGAGTCCCCTTTCAACCACCAATTTTTTGTTTTTACTGGACATTGACATCTCCCCGTCCTGGACCACAGTATGACCACAAACCTGTCCCCGACCCACAGATAAAAAGTGCCGGAAAAAGGATCTTTTGAACCACCATTTTAGTTTTTTCCTGGACATAGACTATCCTTCCTAGCCACAGCATGGCCCCAAACCTTCATGACCCCAGAAAAAAAAGTCTGGAAAAAAGTCCCCTTTCCCCCCACCCTTTTAGTTGAACGGACATTAACTATATCTGTCCTGTACCCAGTAAACCATTAAACCGTCCCCCCCCACCCACAGAAATTAAAAAAATGCTGGGAAAAAATCTTCAACCACCATTTTTTTTGTTTTAACTGGCCCTTGACTAACTTCCGGACCGCAGTAGGACCATTAAACCTGTGTGACCCCCCAAATTAAAAAGTGCCGGGAAAAGGGGTCTTTGAACCACCATTTTTTTGAACGAAAAAATTGACTAATTGTCCTGTACCGCGTATGACCATTAAACCTGCTGACCCCAGATTAAAAAATGCGGGAAAATGAGTCCCCCCCCCCTTTTAACCCCAATTTTAGTTGAACTGACATTGACTATACCTTTCTGTACCAAAGTTTTACCATTAAACCCGTCTGACCTACCGAATTAAAAGTGCCGTAAAAAGGGGTCTTTTTAAAATCCCTTGTAGTTGAACTTGACATTGACAAAACCTGTCCTGGCCACACAGACCCCCAACCTCATGACCCCCCAAAATTTAAAAAATGGGGGCCGCAAAAAGGAGTCTTTAACCACCATTTTTAGTTTAAATGGACATTTTACATATCTGTCCTTTACCGCAGAATGACCATTAAACCTGCTGACCCACAGATTAAAAAATGCCGGAAATAGGAGTCTTTTAACCACCCAATTTTTTCCTGGACATTGACTATCTCTTCCCCGGGAAACGCAGCATGAGCCCAAAAAACCCGCAAGAACTCAGATTAAAAAATGCCGAAAAAGGATCTTTT